>JABJVR010000864.1:7333-20268 GCA_025773905.1 Chitala chitala
AACCTGTGGTCAGTGTCTGTTATATTGCTAGTCTACCCTGTGGTCAGTGTCTGTTATATTGCTAGTCTACCCTGTGGTCAGTGTCTGTGCTTTCCTTACCCTATACAGTGGCTGGTGTCTGTAATTTCTCGAGTCTTCCAGTAGCCACTGTCTGTGATTTCCTTGTATCTTCCCAAGTAGCCAGTCTGAGATTTACAATCAAAGACCTTGTTGACTGTGGTTCATGACGTCAATGTGCATGAAATTCACTTAACCCAAAATTATGATTAAAAAATTCATAACTTTGCCACATTCCTTCTTCCACTGTAGCACAATACAGGCATAATTTCGTGTCTAAATCTCTCCATTTTCCCTCTACAGAGAGCTGGTTCAATGTTGAGGACCAAAGAGAACTGGCAAGCTTGACAGCTCATACTCACAACAAATGTTTTTATAATTTTTTAAACCATAATCCTTAAATCCCATTAAGGAATAACATTAATACCAACTCTGTGTAAAAACGAGTATTAAAAGAATAACAAATGTGACAGAGCGGCGAACATTTTACTTCATTAAATCCGCACATACAGAATGTACTATTAATATGGATTGATACTTTGCTTTGTGCTCGGTATAGACTAATTTAGTGCAAATCAGGCATTCAAAAACAGGTCGATGTTTAAAATTAATTGTGAATATTAACATTCGTACTTCCTTATACCGCATATGAACGCGTATACCTGGCGTTGGCATCGCATGGGCGTCTATTAGGAGTTTTACGGTCAGCATGATCAACGAATAGAAGATGGCCTAGGTGTGACGTCACCCACGATATAAATAAGCAGCGGCATCGCTTACGATCAGCAGAGTAATTTACCTAACCCTAACTGCGGGTGGCTTTCCGACAACACAGTTTACTGTTTTGTCTCTAGCTTTCAGTAAATGTTGGAAAGATGTCGCATGGTAACCGGGATAAGGGCAAAAAAAAAGTCTAGAGTCTACTCTGCCAAGCTCCGCTCCCGATCGCAACGCACACAGCCGTGGTCAGCCCGGCTGCCGCGAAGAGTTCGCCTCTGCTCTGTGTGCGTTTGCTTCCGGGAGGACTTTGGGACCGGAGCAGAGCAAACCGAACTGCGCTTCCATGTGCTGGTCCTGACACGTGGGCCTGCAGCAAATCTGCGTTCGGACACGCGCTCGCCTTGCGTTGAACATTATATGGTGCCTTGCATGATAAATACAGATTAAATGTGTTTTTCTTAGGTCGGCTCATTGTCCTTTACGAAACAGGGATCATTGAATTGCTGTGATTGGAGACACGTGAACGCAAATGCATTTTCTGCATCCGTTTGCGTGTCGGATTGATTTAAAACATTTTTAAACTTCAAACGTCTTTCGTTCACTTTAATCCTGTGATTTCGCTGGTTGTATTATAGACCCGTTTTAGAAACTATATTCAAACTTGTGTCGCGTGATTATGGTTTTGAAATTCAGTCGTTTTTATTTTTAGTTCAGCGTGTCAGATTTCAATTTACTTTTCGAAAGTATGTTTAATTTCATTGAAATAACTAACCAAAACTCAACGAAAAGCATTCTACCAAGCACATTCGCCATTTTGTAATTCCAGTGTGAGGACTGGGGAGCTCGGTTGGAGCCCTAATTTCCAGGTGCATTAACAAGGCAATGGCCGGAATGAATCTTTTACTTGATTAACGTTCACTAACCTTCTCGGCCCGGACTAGCTAATGGTCCACTGCCGACGTGTTAATGTTCTCAGCGCTGACGGGTCTCCAAGATCTGGAAGCGCAGACCAAATAAAACGTGCAACCCTTTCATTAAGGTCACTATATTAAAGATCCAACGCACAGAGGAATGCTTGATGGGTTTTCCTGGCAGCTGTAAAGCACGAAAAAAGAAATGGATGTGGCATTTCATGGTTTACGTGGATGGGGTAATTTAACGAGGATATGGTGAGCTCCTGTCTGCGGGCCCCGGTGCTCTTTCGGAATGCCTGCGCTTGCAGGCGCATCCAAGTGCAGGACAGACGGCTACATTAAATCTCCCTTTCAAATGGTTGCAACAGTTGGTTGTGGGGTTTGCATTCTAATCAAAACGAGGATTAGCCCGTTGATGAGACATTCAAATGTAGTTTCTCCCTACAAAGTGAAGTACGCTGGCATTAACACTGCGGTGTGGTTTTGAAAATGTGCTAGTTTGCAGAAGCTCAGCTTGATGCTGACTCCATCGTTAGGAAAAGCGACAACCAGGTGTATAAGAGCTTTACATAACGGGGATGGAAAAATGACTTCATGATTCTCTGTTACAAGAACTTTACTTTTCTGTTATGCACATTACAACAACTCCCGCTACCAAACAAGGCGAGTACACCCCCCCCCACCCCTGCTTTGGATAAAAGCAAAAATAGGCTTTAATGTTTATGCACTGGGCTGTTGTAAACTAGTGTTTCTTTAGTAGTTGAAGGGGAACAGAACTGACAGACAATTGACTTAACTAAACCACACAAAATTCATGAAGTTTTTGTGAGAACAGGTGTATATTTGAGCAATGTTTGCTGTCAGGTGAAAAACATTTTGGTGATTTAAGCCTTAGTGCATTAAAGGTAACTCCTGATTGGTCATGACAGTCCCTGGACACCAGTAGATGTTGTAGTCCTGACCTCTGACATTTAGAAGTGTAATGGATATGTGATTGCATTTAAACGTTTTAACATCAATCTTCTCTGTGGCTCATCTCCTCACATCTGGCTTGACAATCTTTTCCCTATCACTGTATGCAGTGTTGACCACCAAATAGTTGGCTGTGGGCAGTTTGGATGGGGTGGGAAAGCCAGAGTTTTGGATCCAGTAAGAAGGGCCAGCTGCTGCTATTTAGCTGTCTGTGAGTCATGCATCTCATGTACACCTGTACAGAGGCATTACGAGGTTCCACTTACAGACTGGGCCAGTTACACAATGCTTTAAATAATTTGTCAGATCCAAAGAGTTTAAACATTTTATTAGCACAGTATTAAAACTAATGTACTACAAGACCAGATATCCTTTGTGATACCTTTGTGCCTTTCTGGAAAAGCAAGTGATACTATTAATGCTTGAACTTCCATAAAACATGCTGATAAAAGGCAGGATTCTTAAACTGGAAAATCCATAGCTTTTTATGTGGGAAGAGGACCATATGTGTCACTATATATGTATGTATATATGTATGCAACTGGGTTGTAGGTTTGATTTTGAGATGTGCTGCTCTGCTCCCGATCCACACTGATCTAATATATTGCAGTAATATTAAGTGTATTAAGCTAAACAGAGAAGGCTTAGCCTGAGTAATGCAGATTGTGTGTTGCAAATAAGAAACAATTAGCTATAGTGAAGATTTTCTATTCTGATGACAGGGAAATAGAAAATTTTAGCAAGACAATAACAAGCTATTTTCTTGTTTTTTGCCATTCAGGAAGTTAAGGAAGGGCATGCTAATGGGGTTGTCTGGAAGGGACCCAGAGGCGTCATTTATGAGGTACATGTTACCCTGCCCATTTTGAACTGTTCCCCAGCTGTGTCTGGGTTAGGGTGGGAGACTGCAGTTTGTCCCCCTCAGGCTGTCCTCCTTGCACCGCAACAGAACGGGGAAACAAGGGAGAGGACATTAAAGGGGGCAACGAGGAAATAAAGTAAATGCTCTGGATTACTTGGTGCTTGTGGATATATATTGTACGTAGAACATCCTTTTCTTTAAATTCCATAAGATGTTTCTGGAACCATGTTCCCCAAAATTGCCTGTGTGTGGTATCAAGATGAGATGAGTTGCTTCAGAGGGTAGAAGTAAGTGTTGGCTACACAAACAGACAGGCGGGATGTGGAGTCGATGAGCGCGAATGAAATAATGTAGCATGACCAGTCTGAAAAGCATAATTTGTCCAGCAGTGACTCTGTCACTGGGCTGCTCCACTGTTGACCTGAAGCACAGCTGCTGCCCCACCCACTAATCAAAAATTAAATATAAACCTCAGTCCATGATTACTTCCACACCATGCATCGTGTTTGGTATGTCTATAGACAGATGGGAACGTGATCCTACAGTGAAGGACAGAAAAAAAAAAAAAAAAACAGGAAACTGTCAGCGAATGTGTGACAATGTTCTAACAAAGCACAAATAAAAAGTTACCTTTAAATAAAGTGAGCTGATCTCAGCTGGCTCTAAACCAGCTGTGTTTCAATGTGCCGTAATGTATTTATAACTGATGGTCATTAAAGACACTGGCTGTGAGGACCCAACCCTTCTGGCACGAGCCGGGCTGTGGGGGCACAGCATTCAGCCACAGGACCTTTCCCTCCAGATGCTGTGAAGCGTAAGTGCGCCCGCCCACATTGCAGCACGCCCACTGAGCGAAACACTCACGGGACTGCTGCACGGCTTCGGGGGGCAGGGGTTGCCTATCCTTTATCCACAAAGCCACAATGAGGGGGGAAAAGTGTCAGGTGACGAGCTAACAGTGTTTCTGTTTTCCTTGTTTTGGACTTGGATGTTCTTCTGGGACATCAGTGTCCTCCAGTGTCCTGATGGCACTAACTACTTGATCATTTTCCTCTAGATCCACTTGAAGCTCTATAAATCCAACATGATGCATTTAATCTGACTCACTTAATACTGGTGGTTGAAAAAGTTACTTTTTATTCAGTGTCCAACAAAGTATACCCGTTTACCATGTCCTATTGCAGCTTCTGCAGTCCAGGACAATGGTGCAAATTTTCTACTAGTACCACTTTAGTTTGATGGCGCAAACCTCGAGTAGTACGAACCAAAGCGAGTAAAGTCATGCATAACTGCTGAGCAAGATCTCCAAAGTTTCACTCAGATGACAGCAGTATGCGTCAATAGGCATGGATCGCTTGCCATTTAGCATATAAAGCATCGTCAAAGTAAGAGTGAAAACCTCAAAACCATTTGTGTCTTTTAATTTTCCATGGAAGCTTGTCACTGGCCTGTCAGCTATGCAGGAGTTCCTGATTTAAGATGAGATGCTTTGTTTGAAAGTTATGGCTTATTATAGACGTATTATGCACACAAACACAAAGGATACATTCTCAGTTCCCCCTGTGTGTTTCTTTATAAAATGACAACCAGCTTGTGTCATTAAAATGTGTTCTCTAGAACCCACCCATTTGGTTTTGACCTGTGCACCTACAATGCCTCATCACTCCGTCTCTATTTTTGAAAGTCCAGCTCTTTAGACTTGTTTTGGCTTTGCGTACATTAGCTCCGCTCTGGAGCACCAGACAGTTTTTTGGACCGCGGCAGCACTTTTAATAGGTTTTGTGGCAGGGTTTGATTGTATTGGCTCAAATGTGGTGACGGCTCTGCTCCCGCATCCTGTAATGGTCTGTAATTGTGCGGCAGGCAGCTGATTGAATGAGTACATTACAGAGACCAGCTAAGCCCACCCTTTGGGACTGAGGTAATGACTTTCGCTGTGAGTTCCACCGAGTCTTCAGTAGAAGCACATACGGCCATATGTTTCAGACTCTTCCAGCGTACCTGTTGGCACTTTGAGACATCGTGTGGTGCCATGCCAGACTGCTCTGTGGGTGGCGTGGGTTAGGGACCGGAGAATCGCAAGTCACGGCTGTTCCAGTGGCTAATGCAGGGCCTGCAGCACCTGTGCGCATCTGCAGACATGCAGCGCAATTACTGGGGCACGACTAGAAGCTCAGGGTAGAACGGTGGGTTCCCAGACTGCTGCCATAGCTTACCTATAGAGGAAAGACACCTTGTGGCACTGGGAAGATTAGAAAACAGACTGTGTGTTGTGATGAGAGGCTTCCTTTCCTTACCTTCTGCCTCATGTGCGCAGAAGGAACAGTGAAGTGCTTGGCTTCCATTTTGCTTTTTTTGTCATGACAACTAAAATGCATTTAATGGTTCAAGAAATGTTAGTGAGGACGTTGCTTGGAAACGTACTAACAGTACTCGCTCCGATTTCTGTGTGTTTCACAAAAAGTGGGAAAGATGGGGTCATACTATTATATATTTTTACATTCATTTGACCAAGCAGAAAAAATATGTTCATTTAGTCCTCACACACACACGCAGTTGTATAGCGTTCTGCGTGTGAGGTTACATACCCGTCAGAGTATGTAATGCGTATAGTTCTGTTCTAATGCAGTTCTTCTAATTTATAATTACCACATGAAAGATAAAGTTCATAATCAGGTGTTTGGCGATTTGTCAACAGTTTCACAAGCTTGGAGTGTGAAAAATACTGTACCAAAGTGGTCATTAATTACTTCCGACCTGGAAGGAGAGTATACTGTATCTGAACAGTGGCCTGGTGGCTCAATAGGTAGAACATTAGGCTGGGATGCAGAAGTCTCCTGGTTTGAATCCTAGCCCATCCACCAGGTGTTTCCTTCAGCAATACACTCAGCGGTAGCTCATTGTAACATGTATGAAATGTTGTAAGTTGCTTTGGAATTCTTCTAAATGAATAAATGTAATAAGAGTGAATAAATAAAACATCTAAGAAATGTTGTTAATAAAGTAAACTCAGTTAACCCAACTCTCAACAACAAACTATCACTTCTGAATTGTAGTTCAGAGGAGACAGTAAATAAGTAAGAGCGCCCATCTAGTGCACTTTGATGAACAATAAACAGGCCCAAAAGGCAAATCAGAATGAAAAACTACAGTGCACATAACTTTTCAATGTAAATTATGTTAAATAAACACAGCAGTACTGACGCCTGTGGTGTTAGTCATGCTGCAAGCAGATGATTTAGGCTCCAAATGTTCTTAGAGATGCTTTAAGGTCCTTTTTCTTTCAGCAGCAGCACTCAGGGACACACTTGTTAAACTGTGCAGATGAGAGTCCAGCAGCGCGTTGTGAAGAAAGACAGGTGGTGCGTATCTTATGGACTGTCTTGTGTTAGACAAAACCCTGCTATTGTACTCACCCCCCCCACGCACACACTCAGACACACACACACACCCTCTTTTGGGCTCAATTTTGCCCAGATGAGAAACCTACACCAAAACCGATTCCCTAGTCGTCATTCTTCCAAACAGCCCCAATTACAGAAGACAGAGGAAAATGATTCAGATGAATCGAGTACATCCTGACACAACATGTTATGCACAGTCAGTGTTGCCATCCCATTTTACAAGTAGCAACAGTGACAATGTTACACTGATATAGAAACATTTCCATTATATTTAGCAGAAGCTGTTATCCAAAGCAGCTTACATTTCACATATGTACATGTTACAGCAAGATTGGTAACCCATCTGACTGGGCTGAGCAGTCAGCACCCACATGCAGCACCCACCAAGTTAATGTTTGAGTGTCTTGCGAAAGGACGCAGCTGGCAACCAAGGTGGGATTTGAACCAGCAGACTTCTGCATCCCAGCCTGATTTTGTACCCATTGAGCCACCAGCTCAGTGAACAACGTACAGGACTCACGAATGTGATTCTGGACAACGAATACGGAGTTATTACTGCCCGCCAGGGTGTGGCATGAGGCGACAGACAGGGTTTATTCATTTCTGTTTCCTGTGCTATACCCAACAACCTGATGTGTCAGTCAACTACTTAACATGGCCTGAGAGACAGGAGAACAAGGAGTCATGAAGAGGAGACAGAAGGACGAGGGTGTCATGAAGAGGAGACTGATGTCAGAAAAGTGCTCACTGGAAATACTGAATCTGACATGCTTTACAAAAGGTTTGGGAAGTAAAGTTACTTAATATCTATCCAGTGCTGTGACTGTATGTTGCAGCCTTTTTCAAACTCTTGTCCCACAAGGTAAATACAATTTTTGGCAGTGAAAAAAAATACTGATTAGGGAGACGAATACAGATCTATTATGGCATTACAGTAAAAAAAGTGGTTCCAAATTTCTCTGAGTGTGTTGGACCCTGAAAGGCAGCTGGAGGAAAACCTAATTTCTCATAGTGGAAAGCAGTTAGGCCCATAAAGATGTTGTTTTTACCCGTTACTTATACTCGGACACTGCTAACAGAGGATCTCATTCTGGTAAGCCAGGCACCACTGACGAGCACTGAATTCCCCAGTTTTCTAACTGTTGACTTGGTCTGAAGCTAATATATGATGTTCTTTAAATGTAGCCCACAATATCCCCAAGTTTTGCTGTCCTGTATCCTTTACCATTGCCAAAGGTCCTCCATCACCAGGCCCTACTCCACCACTTAGCCCATCTGCATCGTCAGGGCATCCTCCTCTAGTTACCCCAGCATCATCACTTGGCTCTCCTTCTCCACTTATTCCAACTCCATCTCCAGGCCCTCCTCCTTCACTTAGCCCAGTTCCATCATCAGGCCTTCCTCCTCCACTTAGCCCAGCTCCATCACCAGGCCCTCCTGCATTTTATCCAACTCCACCACTACACCTTCTTTCTCTCAGTCGTGCTCCATCACCTACTTCCTTCATCTAGCCTTCATCTATCAGACCTTCTTCCTTTTCCTGGTCCTGCTCTGCCTCCAAGACCCGATCTCAATGTGTATACAATCTATCAAATATTCACGAGAAGACTATTCAAGTCTCTCACACAGATAGTGATGCAGGGCAAAGGTGTAGTGATGCAATTTCTCGCACTCTGCTTTCTTACAGCTCATTCCTTCAGGGTTACCGATCCTGGTTCATCATGTTTCTCCTCATAATTCAACAGTGAGATACTGAACAAACTGCTGTTTCACAACACGGCTAAAAAACAGCTCTTCAGCACAGACCACATGGTTTAAAGGTAACTCATTCACCAAAATTAGGACAAAGCAAGCATCTGTGTAAGCAGTTTCCTTCCAGAGGGGAGGCAAGATATAACAATGACATTTTTAATAAACTGTATAAAGAGATAACAGCAGTAGAGGTAATCCTTCAAAACATAGGTGGTTGAGACTACACAACACTGCCAGTCATCCAGTGGTGTTTACCAAGAAAGCCAGTCGAGTAATCAGCGGTACATGAGTTAAACCACTTGGTGGTAGACAGTAGCTGATGGCCTCACCTACCATGTGATGGAAAGCCTCAGTTCTCCCAGTGCTCACTTCTCTGAGCACTGCACTCTCTCCTATTTACAAATGCCAGCCATAAACCCAGCAAGTCTAGACCACGAAGTAAGCTGTGCAGGTGTGGGGTCGTGTGGAAGAGGGGGAGCAAAGTGAAGGAGCAGGTTCTGCAGGGGTATGAATGCTGTAGCGTGTGAAGTGTGGACTGTATGGAGAATACATCTGCTGTAGCCCATCTGTTTCAAGCCACACAGCCACAACTGCTACAAGAAAAACAATGTTTAAGATGAATAGCATAAAGAAACCTTGTTTGAATCAAGGAGCAACTTAATAGAGGTGGGCTCTGGGTGCTGTGTTGCAGCCTGATGTCCCACTCACCTCCTAGTCTAAGGCTACACAATCTCAACACAAACTGACTGTATTAAATCCCTCTGCACCACGCAAGACCCTTCATTGGCATTCATTTGCAAAAGCTACCACAGTAGATTACATTCCAGGGAAAAAATTGTGTTTTATTCCTCTGCCTAACCCCCCCGCCATCCCTTCTCTGGTGCAACCCCCTCCACCCTCTACAAGGACCCTGAAGAAACACCATGGGACTTTGTGATTTAGACCTGCTGGGAAAATTACAGAGGGAAGATTGTGGGGTCCATCAGATCATGGGGGCTTTTATGGTGTGTTTTGGGGGCACCTCTCAGGAGAGGGTCTGGTGAAGAAGTGTGGGCGAACACAGCCGCCAACCGGGGCGTGGCAAACACAGCCGCCAACCGGGGCGTGGCGAACACAGCCGCCAACTGGGGCGTGGCCGTCATAGTGAAATGTTGCTGTTAATAAGTGCAGCTATGAAGTCCTCTGAAAGCCAGAAAAGGCTGTCAGCGTGCAGGTCATTTGTGTGCTGTTCCGTTCTCCTCTCTTTGGGAGCAGTCTGTTTCCATCAGAGGAGCTGCTTGGTTTTTTGGCCCTTCCATTACTGAGTTTGAGATTGAATGGCACTGTGCCATCGAGCAGGTAAAGGTGTGAAGTATCATATGTTCCTGGCAGGGAACACCAAAGGTGTTAAAAAAAGAGTCCTGGCAGGGAACACCAAAGGTGTTAAAAAAGAGTCTTGGCAGGGAACACCAGGGGTGTTAAAAAAGCATGCAGCGTCATAGCAGGGTGTTCCCAGACACTCAGAGACCTGAGGTGGCCAACATGTTTTTAAAGCACTGTGCCTGATACAGAAAAGGCAACTCGGTGAATCTCACATACAGAAAAGCACACCTACACACAGAAAGTATGTATAGACTCAGAAGCACACAGTAAACGTGCACGATCATGTGTGAAAAAATAGCTGTAAATATGCATATATATTACACACACACACACACACACACACACACACACACACACACACACACACACACGGACACATGCGTAGGTAAACAAACAGGCAAAAACATATACTGAGTGAAATGAGTTGACATGCAAAAGTACAGAGTTCCTGTTAATTGAATCGCCTTGGCCCGTTTGTATGACAAATGGCTAGAGACACATTACGACATAAACAGCACTTTCTCATGCAGGGAGCCAGAATAGAAGCTTAATGAGAACAGTGGCACAGTCCTGCAGCATCTCGCGTCTCTCTCGCTCACAGCTACGCTGTTCTTGTTCTTGTGGTGGAAAGACCAACATCTAGCCCTAACATCCAGCAGCTCCACAACAACATCACCACCTCAACTCACTGTCAACAGCAAAGTCACCGGCAACAAGATATGTGAAAAGTACAGTTTCACAGGCACTACCAGCGGTCCCGATTTTGATGCTGTCATCCCCTTTAGGTCGGAGGAGATGCGAATCAGCTGGCATGTACTGCTGCCTCCTTGGTTTTGGGTCGCGATACGACTCGCACGGGCTGCCTGTGCTGGCTTTACGTCCAGAACTGGGCTATGGGTAAACGCTCCTGCCATATCAGCTTTGGAATGCCTTTCACCGGAAACACGCTGTGTGTGGAATCTGCACGGGAGCAACCAGAATGTTGGACTCACAGGTGTGACAGGACCTCCCCAGAACCACACACAGCTCAGCTCCACAGGTGCGCTAACGAACTGATGGCAACCCGGAAACTGCTCAAAGCACAAGGGGGAAACTTTGATGACACATAACGAACGTGCTGAACGGACTCCAAAAATGAAACACGGTCACATACAAGGCAGCATAACAGAATAACAGCACCCGAGTGAGACTGGGGAGTGAGAGTGAGCGGGACCTGACTGAGGACAGGCAGACCCCTGGTCTCTCCTGTGGCAGCGCAAAGGAAGCATGGAGCCACTCACCTGTCCGTTCCTGACTCCAGGCTCTCCACACGTGTGCCTGAAGGAGGCAGATGAGCAGAACATTGCCAGCTCTCATGTTGGACAGCTTCTCTTTTCTTCTCCTCCAGGTTCTACATGCACCCTCTCTCCTTTTCTATCTCTCTCTCTCTCTCTCTCTCTCTCTCTCTCTCTCTCTCTCTCCCTCTCTCTCTCTCTCTCTCTCTCTCCCTCTCTCCCTCTCTCAGTGCTGCACTGCTGTTCCCATGGTGATACGAGTGTCAGGGAACAACTGGTGAGCCACTGCAGTTGGGAAGATGAAACAATTCTTTGTCTCTGCTTCCTCCATCCTTTTTCAGTTCTTCATTTCTCCCTCTTCCTTAGCATTGCTTTCTCCATCCTTTTTCGTATAATTCTTCATTTTTCTCTCTTCCTTAGCGTTGTTTCTCTCTCTGTCCTTATTTCTCATTCTTTCATCACTGTTGTTCTTCCATATAAACCTTTGGAATCTGAACTTGGACAGAACTCCTTGCATACACACAAAACATTTTATGTTTTATGAATTTTGTTTACACCAGGGATTCTTTTACTGTTGATGTCATTTCAAAATAACATACATTTTCAAATTTAAAAAAGAGACTGTTGCCAGGACAGAGGTCTTCTGCCCCCTTGTGGAAATGTACTAAAATGCACTCAGCGAATGCCCTACTGCAATTCAACGCATTTATGCATTATTTGAATGTCAGAAAAAAGTGCACCCAGTTTACTGGCATTAAGACTGTGTTGCAACTCAATAAATTTAACCTTGTTCTATGAATCATCAAAACTGGGAAACATTTCTAAAAACAGTGAGTCACGCTTTTCAGCTTTTTCCACAGTGAGGAGGACTTTGCAATTCAGCACATAACAATGGGACTTTTACAGGAAAATTTTAAATAAAACAAAACACAGCTGGTCAGCTAATACAGAGAGAGACACATTCATAATCATGCACACAATAATATAATTAATGCACAGCAGACTACAGTCCATGCGAGATAGCAGCATGGTGAAGCTGAACATCAAATCTTCAGATCAAACTGATCAAACCATCACAGGCCACAGTGACCATTAACGTACAAGCACAAGGCAGAAGTAAACAATCGCTGATGATCAGTCACACCAGAGCTAACACAGGTGACAGTGGTGACAGGGTCCTTTAAAACAATGCACAACACCTCGTACCTGCAGAAGGAAACAAGATGCCCGCTTATTTAACATGGGCTGTGATATACTGACTTATTTCATTTTTCAGTTTTGCATGTGAGAGTGACCCCAGCAAGGCCACTACCTCTGCAGAGATGACTTCGGCACACTCCAAATATGAAAAAATAAATAAATGGATGTCACGGTCCAGCCCAGCACCTCTGCTTTCTAGGCCTTGGTTTTCCTTGTTTGGTCCCTGTTCCATGATGCTCCAGTCCGTGTTTTTCCCTTCCCTGGTCTCTCACTGTTCCTACACACCTGCATCCATTTCCCTTATCAAGGAATTTAGGAAGTGCCCATGCCCTCACTCCTCGCCTGGTGTTCAGGCCCAGTACCTAAGGAAGTGCCTGTGCCCTCACTCCTCACCTGGTGTTCAGGCCCAGTACCTAAG
>JABJVR010000865.1:0-10791 GCA_025773905.1 Chitala chitala
CCCACACACACAAACCCACTTTAAACTGTGAGGCAAGCTCCTCCTTGTTGGCTTGTAAATTAAAAAAAAATAAAAAAAAAAAAAAAAAAAAAATCAGTCATCACACAAATAAAAACAAACTGTAAATAAAATGGACCAAGAGACCAGGCGGGTTTTGAACTGGGGTCGTCGCTGCCCGCGCTGCACACCAGACAGGAGGATGAGCCTGCCGAGCCAGAGACTTTCACCCCTAACCCAGTTTAGCAGCCTGGTGACTCAATGAGTAGAACATCAGGCTGGGATGTGGAAGTCTCCTGGTTCGATCCTAGTGTGTCTTGTGTGTGAGCAGGACACTCAAATGGTAGCTTCCTGGGTGCCGCATGAAAATGGCTGCCCTCAGGGCATGGGTGAAGTGCAGAGGAGTAATTTCCCCTCTGGGATTAAAAAAAAAAAAAAAAAACTAGAAACAGTCAAGACGGTGAAAAAAGAAAAAACAAGTACTGGTCAATACCCATAAAAGGGTTTTGAGCACAGTATGCAGGGGTGTGTTGCAGCGTCTGCTTCTGTTATTGCATTTATTCAGAGCAGACATCGGGCTGGTTCTCGTGCTACTTTGGGACGCACACGGGGGTGTGACATTCTCCATGACAGGATATCGAATGGCAGGCTCACACATGCCGATAGGCAGCGTGACTGGAGGTGAAAGAGACACGCTACCCCTGGACACAGCAAAGGATTCCATCACCCTCCCTCACCCCAGAGTGCGTTCAGAGTCTGGACTCTCACGGCCAAGAAAAACATGTCAACGTGAGCGAGAAGCAACACACGAGTCCAACAGAATCCGAGAGCTGGTGCTCTGGACACTTCTGAGCCACTCTGACAGGACGCCGCTCACTCTTGGAACTCACACATTCACCGTTCACATCCATCATGGGCACAAATCAAGCAGCCGGCTTGGTTCTAAAACGTGGGAGCAGATCAAGGCACCTTCAGGCGGTTCACCGTTACAGCGCCACCTAGCATGCCACCAGACCCCACCCCCCTGTCACAAACCAGACAAGCCTCACACTTCTCTAAAGTGGTGAGCGTCAGGACGGCGAGCTCAACGACAAGCAGCATTCAGGAGGCCGATAGGAAATTCTCAACACCTGGAAAGGCAACAAACCAGAAGTACCTGGGAAAAGATGAGGAGAGAACGGTCTGGGATGTGACCCCACAACCCCTACCTCAGTTAGATCTGGAGAGGTCAAAACTGCACTGTCATATAAGGTCGAGAGTCCGTAAACAGCTTCGACGCTTTTCCAAACACACTGCCAGGTTTACTCATGGACAGAAATTCAGGTCACTGACTCAATGGAAAAAAAAAAAAAAAAAAAAAGTTAGGATGATGAAGAGGTCAGCGCTGGTTTCTGTCCCAGTGTGAGCAGTAAAATTAATAAATAAACCCATCAAAATCTGATCTGAAAATCCAACCCACAGGTGACTATCATGACTAATTACATAAAAGCCTTCCTCTTCACATTTGATTCACTTCTTCGACCCTCTCTGCACGGTCCGGTTTGGAAGAAAGATATTCCAAGGAGATTTTTTTTTTTTTTTTCCCCCCAGTTTTGTTTTTCTTAAATTTACTTGGTTCATGGACAATTCTTTAACCCGAAACATAAGCTGCAATGTTATACTGTAACACCCCAGGCAGCTGGATGCGTTTTAGACTTTATTACGCTTTGCACTAATCCACAGGACTATGGTCTGGACCACGTCAGGGTAAGCGCCTGATTCAGCATCCAGGTGGAGGCAACACCGCCGGTCACCTGCTCTACGGCCAAGACCCCACGTTGGAACCCACATCTTTTTATTAGCAGCTGTTAAATGTGGTGAATTAACTCTTTAAAACAAGAACAACCAGGGGACTGACTATAATGCACCACACACACACACGAGAGGTCACGCCCCACCCCATCAGTTAGGCCGGCACCTGTATGAAGGCTGGCGTGTCTTGTGAGCAGACAAATGAAGCTGCTCTATAGGGTGAATGGGGTGACTAACTGCCATGACAGTGCTGTGTGTGTGTGTGTGTGTGTGTGTGTGTGTGTGTGTGTGTCAGGGAGGAGGAGCAGTATGGGCGTCGTGAGTACAATGCTCCCGTTTGTCGTCCGGAAGGCCAGAACGCAGGGCGCACCAACACGGGACGGGGCTGAGACAAACTGCACTGCTTGTGGGTCTTTACAGCCAGCAAGTGAGAGAGCAGGGCATGCTGGGATTGCTTGGCCAACCCAACTGGCACTATTTGAAAAACAAACCCTTAATACAGAAATCAGAGTTCCCACAGCTGGGAGTACTGGGGCTCAGCGGAGGGAAAGGCTGAAAAGGCTGGCACAGGGCAAACAGGCGCCACATCCCCCAGCCGCCGGCTTGCCAAAGTACTCAACTCTACTTCCCATTTTACGAGGTTGAGGTAATCTGTGGAACGTGTTTGACCACAATCCCATAATCCCTTTATGACACAACATGGTCAAGAGAGAAACCTGTGTGTCCTGTCAAGAAGGGGGTGGGTTATGGTGGAAACACTGTCATGGGAACTTCTGTCAGCAGAGATGAGATTCCCCCTATCAACCAGAACCTCTTAGTTGATGCCTACATCGTTATTTTCCCTGCATTAAAAACATTAAAGATACTTCTCCCTAGAACTGGAACCAGCACCTGTTACACGAGAACAGGGGTCTGTGTCGGACTGCAGCCTGTTCCTCCCAGGTAAGGCAGCCCTTTTCCAGTGCACGTGTCGTGGTCATGGAAACATGGGGGGGGGGGAGCAACCCCTCTTCACCTGCACAATAAGGATGTGGATCAATGTCTCCTTTTATAGCCCCCGCTGGCAGGATTCTGGACGACCGAGGCCTGCCGGTAAACCACTCAGCCCTTGACCTTTAAGAAGTTAACTATCCAGCTTCACCCCCTCACCCCACCCGCATGTCCCATTGGAAAGCCCACGCAATTTTCTCCTTGCAGACATTAGTCTCGTCAGACTGCTTTGGAGGAATGGAATGAATTAAAATTGCCTGAACCAAGGCCAGGCAAAAATCAGGAGGGCAGGGCGTCTTCCATCCCATTCCACAAGATCGCTGAGGGATTCCAGGCAGAGACCCTCTGCAACTTACATCATCGTTTCAGTATGACGGCTCAAAGACACAAGCGCGCTCCCCCCCCCCCCTGCGCCGCCCCATCTTCACAAACGTCTCTCCCTAAATTCTTTCCTGACAGCTACGCTGCAGCACTTCTCTCCAGGTTGTTCAACAACCCGCTGCAAGACTGCGAAACATCTCAGGCACGTACATTCTCCTTTGGTAACAAACGAGTCTCACAAACGTGAGCGGAGGACGGCGGTAACGTATGCCCCCCAGACGGGCGCGGGACACGGTGCTCCAGCGAGTCTGCTTAATAACCATCTTCCTGGAGATTCTGCGGTCACTTTGAAGCCATGAGCCCCGTTCTGGCAATCAAACGCGACGTCCCGTGGGGGAATCGACACAAACCTAGTGACAGGACAGTGGCACCGAGGACACCGAAATCTGTCCTGAGCACCCGCACCCCCCTCCTTGAACTCCCCATTCAAGCAACTCCCCACCACCCTTTGTATTTCCTGGACATACATACATCAGATCCATTACAGCTGCTTTGGAAGGGGAGGGGGGGGTGTTGGCTTTAGGGATTATGGATTACACTTTTATTAAAAAAGACTAAACATGTTGGATTACGCATGAAATAATCTTCTCAGAGGAAGCTGCTCTCTTGAAAGTGGCAGTGAAAACATGCCGGGTAACGATAACCCCAAAAGACCGAGCAGGTCTGCGCCCCCCCCCAGACAGGCACTGGACACGCACCGCCCAGACAGCCAGCACAGTCCTGTGCTCGTACACAAACGGGCCGCGTTTCCTTCCTGTTCTGAAACGGTTATGGCTGAAAACCATAAAGCCCCCCTCCCTGACACACAAGGACACACACCATTGAAATGATATGGGTCTTAAGAGTCAGCATTGTGTTAGGGGAACATCAATGCCACACACAAACTCCGGACCCTCCTGAAGGACAACAGCTGGGAGGCAGCATGCAGGGTCACGAGAGGCGGTACGCAGCCATGTGGCAAGCGTGACCTGCCGCGGCACTACCAAGCAACCGCACGCCACCCATGACGCTTCAGGACGCACGGGAGGTCGGCCCTCAGGCACACTGCACACCAACCCCAATTCGAGCAAGCTGGTCAGAAACGAGGTCAAACCCAACACACCAACTTGCCTCAGAACCGGCCTGTGGAAAATCAGCTATCAACATGGCCCTTCCCATCAGTAAAACAAAAACGTAAACAACAAGTCAGGAGGTGGGTGACATCATGTTCACAATCTCTTCCAGCAACAAGTCAACCGTCCACCCATGCGCAGATTTATGTAAGCCGTGAGGCATTAGTAACTTTCCTGTCAGCCAAGTATATTGTTACTGAAGCCCTGGAATAAAAAAAAATAAATAAATAAAAAGTGGCCTGTTTCACAGTAATGCGACACACCATGAGAAATAATCTAAGTATTATTTTAAAAAAATAAACAGCGCTGTTTTGTGTCAAAGCATAAATTGTAAAACCACGATACCATAACTGTTCCAAAAACAGAACTTTGTTAAACCAGTCACAAACAGACCTCACCCAACATCTAGCTATACAGCAAACTCAGTAACAGCTGAACACAGGTTTCCTGAAACATGTGTTAAGGCACGGCCTCCACGAGACAGCTGGAGAAAGCGTGCTAGAAGACTTACCTTCCGGAACTTTCCCTGTCCACTGCCGACCACTATATCTGCCTCACCTAAAACAAGAACAGAAATTATTCCACTTTTACTATTCATAACAAAGCAGAAAAAACAAATTCTAAATGGAACTACCCAGACTATGGTCAACCTAAAAATGTCCTTTTTTTCCTTTTCAAATTATCCTTGAGAGCAAGTGAAAGGAGAAATTAAAATATCTTTGTTATAAACTACCACCTTATTTTAGTTCCAATACTGAAGAGGACAACCATAAACCGTAACCACAAAGAAGAAAGTGCAGAGTGAAGCAATCTGCTATTTGTTTTAAAAACTGATTGCCTCCAGCTCCTTGGGGAAATGAGAACACTGGTGGACTCCACTATGCAGACCTGGTGCTGGCAAGCAGAGCAAGTCCTTCATTAAAGCACCATTTAGCAACTCAACAATTGCTCAACCCCAGTCATTACTCTGATTTTGTCAGCAGGTTCAGGGACCCTTGAAGCTCATCTCTGCGCCTTCATGGTCAGTTATCGCATGGGTGAATGGAGAGCATGAAAGGCTAGCTAGATATCCATCATCTGTCCCAAAGAGCCCTTCCCTCCTGCGAACGCCTCGCTGTGATTTGCTAGGTCTGCCTGGAGTTCACCGATCCACCATCAGGACGTGAGGTCATCTGACAGGAAGTACTCCAGCCAAACCGCCATCATGTACAGGTAGCAACTCTGATGATTTTACTAGGCGACTGTTGAAAGTCTACTTACGTACGTATTCATGTGTATTTCTGTACGGTACAGACATGGCAACAGACAAAAAGCCCTGCAAAGGGTAATCAACAGAACTGAAAAGATCACTGGCTGCCCACTACCCTCCTTGGAGGATCTCACCACCTCATGCTAACTAAACAGAGCTACCAACATCATCAAGGACTCCACCCACACCGGCCACCACTTCCTGTAGCCCTCTGACAGGTGCTACAGGATGGCCAAACTACGGACAGCCCGACTCTCTGAGAGTTTTTCCCCCAAAACCATTAGCTCACTAAATAAATGTTATTTTATGTTAATTACTCATGCTGCTATCCTTGCACTGTGATTTCATTAATTACTGTTGCGTCTTGTGTCGGTGCTTTGTGTTTTAATGAATCATTAGAATAGGAATATGAATTTTGATGTAAACAAACATACAATGACAAAGGCATTCAATTCAACTCAATTCTTTTTAAGAAACTGAGCCATGACATAAAAATCCAAACACAGGAGGTATAGTTTATCCTAGAAAGACAAGATGTCTGTCCTGTGTTGCACCCAATAAAACTACTGAGGTTTTCCTGATGGCAGCAGTTCTGTCAGAGCGGCAGAACACAGCGAAACCCTCCTAAGCCGATTTCTCTTTGCTCAGCGTTATACAGGAACGGCTGGACCGCTCGCATCAAACCAGATAGATCCACTTTATTCAGACAGACAACCTGTCACTCTGCAGCTCGCATTTGGCTCATAAGATGCTGATGTCATGAGTCCTCCAATCAGAGCACATGAACGCGCAGAATAAAGGCAAAAGCACTGCGGTACAGGACACTTCCTTTGTCATGTACAAACAACGGCCCAAATGCCTGAAATCTTCTATTTCTGTGGCAAAGACCAAAAGCGAGCATTACAACCTGCCAAGGAGAGCATTAGCGGTTACTCTACCAAATTCCCAAGCCCATAAAACACACCATACGTCAACGCCACAAACTTTAAAGGACATGGGCGTTCACACAATCTCAAGAGCAATGTCATGTTTACGTCCAACACCATATGGAAATACCCAAACTGCTGCCAACACCAACGTTGTCAGCCATAGCCTCAGGGGGACCATTAGAGAACACGCAAGTGGGACCTACACAGCATGTTTACAGTTTGTTAGACCTTCCCTTGAGTTACTCACAAACAGAACCCAGTTTCGGTCCCTGAACGCCCCTCTCCCAATGTTTGCCTCACAGCCCAAACTAAACCACTTAAACATCTTCGGGTCCGTCAACGTTAGCTGTTAGTTGTACACTCAAATTCCCCTGGCCGAATTCCAGATGTCAAACTGCACACATGGGTTTAAAAGTTCAGCATTAATGACCAGATGACGAGTTCAGGTCTTGCTGAGCACAACTGGAGACTTTGTAAACATTAATAATTACAATCACATTGCGCATGATATCTGCATAACAGCTCTTAGCACAAAGAGGCAATTTTGTGAATTAGTGACTGGCTCCAGTGCCAAGGTCTGTCAATAATGTATAATGACTGTTCTGATCTTTGAACAGGACACTGGCTTTTTACATTGACTGCAGCAGGAAGCGCTCGGGTGAAGCCCTCGCCTCTTGAATCACCTCCCAGGTGAGGGTTGGCGAATCGGAATCAGGATAGCTAACGTACACACACGACTGAACTTTCTGTTCTGTGGCTCCTGTGTAACACCACGGCACTTCTGCTTGCCAAATATCATAATCCATCACAGTCGTGCAGGTGTGAAGATGATGAAAATAATATCCCACATAAACATCAGAAAAGAACGTGAATTTTAAGCTACGAGGATGACGGGACGAATACCTTCGGACATGGATTCTGTCCTCTTTAAAAATGTTTTTGCTGCTTTTACTGACTAAGAACTCGTCAGCTTTACACAGCAGGACAACCGGCTGCATTCAGGCAAATGGTACCAGTGACACAACAGGTCATATTCAGAAATGGTCTCATTGCAACTGACCTTTCAGCAACTGTTTATTGCAGCCATTAAAGGAAATACGTGGAATGTAAACCCAGGAAGGCATAATGACTTTGATATTAGGTTGTAAATGGCAGGTTTGGTTCCTGTATGAGAAAGGCAGTGGCACTGAGAACTCCACTGGCAGCAAGACCCCCTCATAAATGTTTTATATTTACATTTTTTTTTTTTTTTTTTTTATACACTGACCAGAGATCAGAGGGTGTTTGCACGACCGCTGCAAGTGCGGATTCCAGCCGAGATGAAAAGGCAACCGAATGCCTAATTAACGTAACCTCAGCACGTCCCCTACAGGGGCCAACTCCAATCAGAGCAAGCGGGCACTAACATGGCGTGGACCTGACAGATGGCATGGTCACCGTGATGTCGACACTCGGAAGATCACATGGCACGCCGTGAAGCTGTTAGCGTGTGGAGGTGACCGTCTGTCACACTGCCGCGCGTTTTTACATGCGAGCAGACGTCATCACATGCATGTGGTAAACTTTACCTTGTTTTTAATTAAAGCGAAGAACTCAGCCGACTGAAGCTACAATTTAGTGTTTACACAATCAGCCAGGTGTTTGTGCAATCGCATCTGCACCTGACGTCGTACAAACATTACGATCTGCACGCACTGACATTATAAATCTCGACTCAGGACGTACTAACGCGGCGAATCAAAAGACCAAACTACAAACGATCCTTGAGTTACGATGGCTTGACAACAATTCTCAATGTAAACACAGAGGAGCACACCAATAACCTGATCTCCATCAGCCTACAAACTGACGTGTCAAGTCACATGACCAACGGAGGCATGTCCACTATGGCATTTCATGCCCCTGTAAGACTTCACAAGCGAGGGCTGATTGACAGGAGGAAGAGGGACTCTGTACAGTAACAGCAGTTAGAGAAAGTGCCCCCCCACGTAGCATGCGGACCATAGTGACACACCGCGTCACAGTAGCCATCAGTTGGTGCCAACACTCCAACAGGTGCCCGCACCCAAGCGTCACTTTAACATTGCACCATTTGCCCATCACAACATTTCTTCATGAAAGGGGATCATGTTTATGGCCAAGTACAAGGAATTTATCGTCTGCATTTAACCCAGGCTGCTGTGAAGCATCTGAAGCAAACTTCTCCCAGCATTAGGAAAATGCAGACCGATCAAAACTACCAATTAGCCAACTGGTTTTCTGACAGAAAGTCTGAAACACCAATAATACCATCTGCACAAATACACAGATGTAAAAATACATCCATCTGCAATCTCCACGGCAGCAGTGGGTACAAAAAAAAAAAAACCATCTCTCCCCCCTTTCGGACGCTGCCATTTCTCACGCTCTCTGGAATGTTTGGGTCCAGAAACCACAGCACAAGTTTTAAAAAGACTCTCAATATCCAAGCAAACAGCTACACCCTCCGTTACACCCTGGTCAAGGAGTTTCCAAGTGAGGGAAAACACTGGAGACCGGCCATGGAAAGTTTCCTGCTTTTTCATATTGTGCACACACAGGAGGACCCATCGCCCTCCTTGTCACTCCTCCATCCTGTTGTCCATAGGACCCACAGTTTCAGAGCCAGAACAAGCTGAGAACATCAGCTCTGGAGCTGTGGCCGTCCTGTCAGCACAGCCAAGCACACGGCAAAGAGGCAGCACCTGCGTGTCACCGCAGGTCACGTCGCATCACCGCTGGTGACTGCATTTCTAGGGACATTGCCAACAGTTTCATGTAAGGTAGTGTACTCTTTACTGTCATCCTGTGGAGCTCATAACCGGAAATGCATATACATTTATAAATATCAGGAGAAAGCGTAAAAAAAAAAAAAAACAAAAAAAACCCGGACAATTTGTACAAAGGTAAAACAAAGAATGAAAACCACCCTGTCCAAAGTCTGTAAAAGCAAGCTGCGTAAGCACCGCAAAAGAGCTCCATCGTCCTTCAAGCAAGGGTGAGGAAACAAGAAAGCAGCTTCCTGGGTGGAGCAGAAACGAAACAAGCACTGAAACAAGATACAGATGGAGTCAGCATCCAACAGCTCTTCCACAGAATGGGGGGGGGGGGAAATCATACAGGCAAGGAACAAAAACAGACGTCCAACAGGAAAAAAAAATTTAATTAATGAATAATCATCATCATCATCATCATCGTAATAATCATAAAGCCACAGATAAGAGCCCACATGCTCACAAAAGTGTTCGCCCCCGTGATAAGGGGTACGAGCTTCTCCCAGCCAAAAGCTCTCCCTTATTGGCCTCCTAAGCAACAAGAGACACACCACATGTTTTTGATAAGCCTCACGAAGGCCCGTGAGGTAACGATGAAGTCATGTTTGCCTTCTGGTACGGCTCAAATAAATTCCAAAAACGACAGAGGCGCTCAGGCGCCCTCGTCCATGCAATGACGAAGCAGCGACAGGGCGGCAAAGAGGAACAAACAGGCCCGTGGGGCTGGCGGCGGGAGGGTGGGGGGGGCGTGGCTCGTCATGCTAGAACATCTCAACTGACAGCTGTTCCCAGGCAGGGCGCTCGCACAGATGGGCCTGTTGCAGTCCGCTCTCTGCGGCCTTAACAAGCTCGCTGCACAAGCAGCTGCGTGTGTTTGGGGCGAGGGCTAGGGTGACTGCATTGATGCAGAACCAACACTTCTACCCTTACACACCTCTGGCAGGGTTTTTACTCACAAAGCACCTATAAACATCCTTTTAAGAACACAGCACACTCCCACTGTTACTCAAGGTGCCAGTTGCACCCAAATCATGGGGTTCTCGGGTTTTTCACCAGCTGTCCCTTCATGAAGCCTATGGCATTTGGCTCCACTGTTTCAAGAAATTTTTACACCAATTTATTTAAACTCTCAAGTTGAAGTTTAAAATTAAAGACTGCAATCCAAAGGCCTCAAGGAGAACATGATCTTCACACAAAAATCCATCCTGAAGCACTTCTCAGCCTGGCCTTCAGCATACTTCACGCTACGGGAAAGGCCGCAGACCCTCTTCATGCTTTCAAAGCCTTCCGGGAGACAAACAACTTTGGGTGTGAAAGCCATCAGTCCTGGCAGGAAGATACACCAGCTGTCACAGTGGGGTCTCCACAACCAGATGCGAGACCCCCTAAGATGCCCAATGGGAACCTAAACACCTACAGCCTAGCAAACCGGAGTGGGGGGGGGAAAAAAAAAAAAAAAAAAAAAAAAAAAACCGCACCTGGGGACAGCCCCTGGGAAATACGTTTAAATGAAAGGTTGCAGGTATGTTCTCTTCGTGGCCCAGGTTAAC
>JABJVR010000866.1:0-20259 GCA_025773905.1 Chitala chitala
TTCCCTCTGTGGGATGTGGCGGGACAGGGTGGGTGTGTGTGTGTGTGTGTGTGTGTGTGTGTGTGTGTGTGTGTGTGTGTTGGGGGGGGGGGGTCATAAGGGTTCTATTTCAGGGGCTTCTCTCATCCTATTCCAAGAGGCACAATGCAGAATGTCCAGCATCCATGCTCAAAGTGGGTGGGAGTTCTAAAGGACACACTTGTTACCCTGAAATATTTCCAGACCTCCTTGTTCCTGTACACCCACCGGAGGGTAAAGGAACAAACGCTGTTCAGTGAACTAACATCTCATTGCTTTTTTTCTTTTGCACTAAAAGTACATTGATGGTAAACAACAAATAATGTCCACTTTTCTTAATGTATCTTCAACCTGTAGTTAAATAGCATAATTACACACTGCGGCAGTACTGTATACAGATTTTGTTGCCTATAAATTATGCTAAATTAGTAGTTGTGAATCACTGGACATTACCCTGTGTATCTCCTGCTATTGCCTTTATGAAGGGGTTTTCAAATATCAGGTCTGCAAGTCAGAGTACATGTGTGTCATTTGAAGAACACGCTTGAAACAATGTTATATACAAGGCAAAAGGAAGTTAAAGCAAGGTCACAACTGTTTCCTTCACAATGGTTTCAATAGTTTACAATTGAACAGTATGACTATCATCTAGTTCCAAACCCTTGAAATACAAAGCTTTATAAAGATGAATTGTGCTGGGAAGTTGCCTTGACAAGGCAACCATAACAGTTTGTTCCATGCTAACACAAACATGGAAGTGTATCCAAGAAGCATGGAAAGATGCAAACATTTCAATGGATTTCTCTTGAACCTCCCAACTTCTAAAAAACCAACCTAACATTCCAAGATTCTGTCTACCATTAAGAACATTTATCACATTCTATGATAATCACATTACCAATAATAATTTATTTAACCTGGACTTGAACCAGCCAAACCAATAACTTTAAATTGCCCCAAACTTGTGAATAAATAAGTGTGCATACATAACCCCTGATTGGTTGATGTCCTGTCATGGTTTCCAATTTATACTTTTGTTCCCTATATTGCTGCAGATAAACTCCTTCCCAATGTAATGATAACTTGGACAAAGTGATTTAAAATTGTATCTATTCTCACATAGCTCACAAAAACTACAGGAAGTCAAAAGGACATTCTATGGTACAGTATGAAAACATTTTAAAAATACCTGTATAAAAATCCATAAATATGCAGAGTCACAAATGCATAAGTCAATCCAGAAATAAATGTAATGCAGTATACAGAAGTATACATAGATTCAGTAATGCTCACAATACATTCCACAAATAAATACATTTGTGTTTAGAATATATTTGTGAACATCCATTTACATTCGTGGATTCTTTTGCATGCCTTTGTTAATGTTGTCTCACATTTGTGGATTCCTTCATGAGTTTTTATTACTTCTGACACTATTGTTCCATGCTATGTATATTCAGAGATGTGAGTGGAGTGATGCCTGTGAGTGTGAGAAGGACTAAAGGCACTTAGGGCATAGACACCATGCCATCAAAGTCTTTACAAGTGCACTTTGTGAAGAGCACTTAGTTGTGAGGTTCTTGTTACTTATTTAAAACTCACTTTTGCAAATATTAGGTTGCTACTGTCAAATTAACAGTATACTAAGTCTACCCTAATGATTGTGATGTTGGGGAAAAATGTTGGGCAGATGATAACGTTTCTTAGATGTAGCTTTGAAGCAAAGCAATAATGTCAACATGCCAAACCACACCATATGAACACTTGAAGTGTTACGTCTTCCTCTGAAACATCACTCAACCTGAATACGTTAGCACACGCTACACATTTTTGGGTGGACTACTTGGTTACGCCAACTTTATTTGGTAAACATCCTTTACCTGTGTTCATAATATCAATTTCGTAGTAGCCTAACTGCATGTGCATTGCCACCGGTTCCTTATTTTGAAATCTGAGAGTTGGGAACCGTACAGCTTTGCATGGTGTTTAATTCTGTGTTTTCATATGTTCCATGTTGGGGGAAACAGTGATAAATTAAGAATAAGATAAAATAGGATTATCCTTAATTAGTCCCTCAGTGGAGGAAATTGGCAATGTTGCAGAAACAAGGTATATGATAAAAATAAAGTGCTGTGTCTTAAATGTCAAAGCGAATGGGTTTATAAAAATGACAATAAATTATTACATTGTGAAGCAGATCTTATGTCATAATTAAGTGATGCTAATCCTTTACAGGGCAATGAGAAATCACTCACGTTTGTGAATCTACAGATCAGAACAACTGTACCAGAAGTAATAAAAATTCAATAAAGCACCCGGAAGAATCCACAAACAGGAGAGGACATACACAAATACATGTGAAAGAATCAATTAATGTAAAAGGATGTTCACCAATATAGTCTAAATAAATCTTGTATTTATTTGTGAATTTATATCTACTTGTGTACATGAAATTACATTTATTTGTGGATTGTCTTTTACACATTTGTTATTTTGCACATTTGTGGCTTTTAAGTTTATATTTGTGAAACATCTTTATACTGTTTTAGCTCAATAGAATTCTACCCACAATAAATTAATTCCTTGCCAGGCAGAAAAATCTATTTTATGCAATATGATTAGGCAGCTCGTTGAATAATTTTAGTTTCTGACATCACATGGGCATATTTCTATTCTGTTTTGTACTGAAAATGTGTAGAAAGCAAATATAATGCCCACGACAGGTGTAAACTGATTACAGGTGGGGTCCAGATAATCGTTTACAGGTGGGGTCCAGCTAACTGATTACAGGTGGGGTCCAGATAACTGACACACCTGCACTGACTGTTTAGAAAAGACTTAAGCAACACAACTTCTCAGTAAGGTATTTTGCAGTTGCTGTGCAGTGAGCCTGTCGAGCACTGAGCCTGTCGAGCACTGAGCCTGTCGAGCACTGAGCCTGTCGAGCACTGACCCTGTCTCATGTTTCTCTGATTCCAGCCTTGAGTGTCTTGCTCTCGTTTTTCCCTGGACCTTCCCTGCCTTTCGTGTCAGCCTTCTCGTTGTCATTGTCACATCCCAGATGGGTTCAGTGGTTTTTTGGACTCTCACCTGGAGCTTTGACTTTGAGTGTGGACAGTTTTTGGTCTGTTTGCCCTTAATAGAAGACAGCATTTTCGGCATATCCACACTCCTGGGTGTTTTATCGTCACAGCAAAATGCATAGTAAATAAAGTCAATGTTATTCATAAATCAGGATGTTTTCAGTAAGGACAGGTGTTCATCTTATGGTCTTTTTATCCTCAATTTTGTACGAATCTGTAGTCTACAAAAGATACAGTGGTCATCACGATGAGGGAAAATTTCAGAAATGTCAAGGTACCAAAATATTTGATCCATACTATTTATTACAAAAATATTTATTACATTAAATGTGAGGAAGAACAATTGGGATGGTTTAATTTTGGGTCAATTACCCAGCATTTGTTAAAATGACAAGGCCATCAACACTATTCATTGACTAACAAGAAACAACAGACTGTAGAAGGGAGCATAATAGCACGATGAAGCGCATTTGTGGAGAAGCAGCTTGTGTAGGGTTCATAAACAGGAGAGGCTTGTCATTAATGTGAGCCAGTTCAGCTAACATATGATTAGAGTAAGGTGTGACTCTGCACCTCAGCAGGCCACAGGACACATAGCTGTGCCCTCTAGGAAACCCAGGAGGGGCTCAGGCCGAATGGAAACTGGGAACAGCTTTGCTGTAGTGCTGAAGGAGAAGCACAAAACCATGCACATGTGACATGGGAGAGATGTGTTCTGAAGAAAGCTCTGTGTCCACAGTGCTCCTTGTACCGTCTTACTAGTTATATCTAGTGGTGGCTCAGTGGGTAAAACATCAGATTGGGATACAGAAGCTTCCTGGTTTGAAGCCCAGCCACCAAGCGTGTCCTTGAGCAAGACACCCAGAGCTAGCTCACTGTAATATGTGTGTGAAATGTTGTAAGTCACTTTGCATAAGTGTCTGCTAAATGAACAAATGTAAATATCTGGCATGTGTTCGAATTTAAGCAAATAAAACCCAGTCTGAGCCGATGCCTTAGAAGTATGGATGTGAACAACTGACCTAGAGAAAAACTAAAGAAAGTTCAGATACACAAAACACATACAATGGAAGGACAGTTTGAAGTGAGATAATTTTATGAGGTAAAAATTTTTGTGATTTCAAACCAGAGCTTTACATAACACCTTTTTGAGCTAAAGAAGCATCAAATCTGATTTCTCAAATCAAAACCTTGACTGTACAGTTTCAAATTTTACTGAGAGTCAATTAGCAGTAGAGATGTCCAAAATATATGACATTGTGATAACAGTATTACTTCACTTTTCAACAGTAGCAATCACCTTTTGCCTATTAAAATATACAGTACTGCAGGATTAATCAACAACACTCTCCTTGGTTGCTCACAGATCATGGAAGTGAACCTCTTGAAAGCTCAAATGTTAAAAGCTTAATTTAATGTGCTTGCTACATGTTCTTATCAGAATAGCACAAGAAAATAAGAGAAAAATGACATGGAGTGCAGGAACAGAGGGAAGACAAATGAAAAGGCTGTGACCAGCTGAGCCAAGGGTTTGATAGCAGTCTAATAGGTGGGACAGCATTGACTCCTGACACAACCTTGATGACTACCAGGCATGAATACACAGGATGTTTGGTCAACCTGGCACTAAAATTACCCATCACAGCAAAAGGTTTGTGAAAGGCTAGAGGAAGCAATGGGAAAGCTTTCTGAAGTGTTTATCACAAAAAAAGCACACTGATCCGGGACACTGAAATGCACTTTACCAAATTATAGAACTGCAGAACATATACACACCCAGGTTCAATGGGCTGGAATACCTTTCAAAGCACATAATTTTGTGCTTATAATAGTTCAAGAGTGAGAGAATCCAGCAAACTGTGAACTGCCGTAGTAGGAAAATATAAGGCCCTTATAACTGCAGAAACACTGAAGGTTCTCTATGGCTGACTATCTGTTTAAAACAAGATGATCTCATTCATCTCTTGATTCAGTTAAATAAACTATTCTATATGAAGTGCAATGTGCAGCTGAGTTCCTCATGATGAATTCTACACACTCGTTGATTTATGGGTATTCTGGTCATCCTCACCCATGACTCCAGTTTGTTGTTACGTTTGACCTCATATTATTCCTGCAGGCTCTCTTTTGCCTAGCAACAGACCCTGAGGTTTGACCAGTACGCCCTATCTTTCATTAACTACTTGGTTATGTCTGAAAGAGTCTTTGCATTCCCTGGGTAATTTTCAAGCTCTTCACTGAGAGGATTTCAATCTGTGGCAAGTCTGTTTTAAGTAGCTTCTGGAACGCTCACATGGCATTTGTGTTCCTCCACTGGCGCCCCCATTGAACAAAGAGCAATGCTGTTGTAAACAATGAACAATCAATCTTTTGGCTTGGCCAAGAATAGGGGTGAAGTGAATTGTACTTTTCTGCCTGCCTATTCCTGGAATGTGGAGGAGAAAGGGTGGTCAAGAGCAGCATCAGGGAAACATTTCTTCACTTGTAAATATACCAGCCAAGGAAAACAGCCCCAGTGATAAAGAGTCTGATCTAGTAAATGAGTTTTTTAGACAGCAAAGAGTCAAAGATGGCCCTAAAAACAAGAAATGTCTACAAAATGCAAAGCAGAATGCACGCACTGATAGGTGGTGAAATACACATTTTTACATTGTAAAGTAAATTGTGCTATTCTGTCTTTCATAATGAAAACAAAAACATTTTCCATACAATAATAAGAGAAAGTGAAAAGTGTGCTGTTGGTACAATACACTGATGGAGAAAAATATGTGGTTGAGTATTTATATGGGTTGAACCTTCCATCTTTCACCAATATCTTCAGCACATAGTGTTCTGTGTTATTGTGACTGCCTGAATCTGGGGATCACGCTGAGCTACACTGAGCAGATCTACACAATTGCACAAATGGTTGGCAACGCTGATAGTCGTGGTCATAAGTTGCACAATGAGATGTTTTTATTTCAGCATAAACCTACTTTCACCCTGTTTACATCAATGTCTTGGTCTCCTTTATAGGCAGTTCACTAGTGGATGGCCCCCTTGGCTGCTGCCATTCAGCTGAAGGTCATGGATCACACTGAGCTTCTGTGAACTCAGTCAGTCAAAGCTTGGCATGTTGACCACTCTGATTGGGATATTAACATTCCAGTTTCCCTGTAAAGTTTCAGCTGTCTGGCAGCTGAGATGTTTTTGGTGTTTCTGAAAGGTGTTCTCAGGCAAAAAAAAAATCTGCCAGAATAAAAAAAATATACTTTTATCATGGGACTGTTTATACGCTCAACACCCACATTAATTGCAATGAGTCACAATCAGGCATGCTGATATTAGGTTTTTTTCCAGGAGCCAGAGCTTACCTAATTTGCTGAATGAGATCTGAAAGAAGTGGGTCATGCAGTAAGACCAAAATGAACACAAAAGTAAGAAGTCTTTTCTCAAACCTCATTCGCTGTCTTTTCCTTGTGCATTCACTTTCAGAATTATGACAATGCCCAGAACATACTTTCTTTCATTAAATGAATTTTACACTTTTTAAACTTTTAAATTGATCATCATTATCCCAGTCCTCATTAAATACCCTCTAATCACCTACCAGTATATTATCCAGCGGGCTCTGGAAAAATAATTTTTAATGTATGCACATTAACTTAATAGACAATCACAAAGTAAAAAAAACATGTAGTGTGCCTGTTTGTTAGAATCCTTACCAAAAACTGAATCCAGTGTGATATTCATCTCACACACACCAGCATCACTCATCTCCGCAGTGATACGTACTTCTGGATTAGCAACTACTGCGTGTTACACCATTGTAACTGGAAGAATAAAAATTCACATTTTCCTGTCATTTTTACTCAATTTTTACTCAATGTTCATGACTATTGCACAATGTAAACAATACCTTACAAAGTTAATTTTGACGTTTTTACAGTTAAAACAAGTCATATACATAATATACAGAAAAAATATAAAAACACCCAAAAAAAATCTCCCAAATTACCAAGCAATGTGTTTAGTATGAAAGTATATCTGTAACAGGAAATTTATGAACGGAAATATATTTTAGCTGCCAGTTTAAACAATATAAGACAACCAAGAATGAAAGATCCATTTTTAACAATCTGCTTGAGTATATCACTGCACGTTATTCCTATAAGCACTGGATCAATCTCATGCAATGAGATCTCAGCCCAAGTCTGTCCTTTTAGCCAATAGAAGATCATCTCTGGAAACACAGTTTAACGGCACCTGCTCAGACATCTCACAATGTCATCCTTCACAACATGGTCCAGAAGAACAAACCACTGTTGGGTCATTAGGTAAATTTGTTTAATTATTCTCTTTTTAAAATGCAATTTGACAATTTGTTAACATTCGAATAATAAATTTGAGCAAATATTCTCCAACATTCATTTCAGTATGTGATTTAATGTAATGTGTACTGCTATAATGAATAATGTTTATTTCATATTTAAAAATTGTATGACATTATTAATACTCATTTATTTATAATTTATAATTACTGTAATAACTATTATGTTTTAGAGATGTGGAGAATATAAATTTATAGAAAAAATTATTGGAGTAAATCAGAAACGCACACTCAATTCTCCAACCATTTTTTCATTTAGATTTTTATACATAAATTCATTCTGAATTTCACTCAGCACACGCTGAGCTAATTTTAAGTATGTCTATTTTACAACTAACTAGCTTATGCCAAATCATCACATTTGTTTAGAATGGCTGCCAGACCAAAACTGATGCCCACCATTCATTGTGTGTCTCTGAAGCTGTGCTGACAGGAAATTTGTTAAGACAACCTTGTGCGAATCGGTGTTAAAATGAAGTGCATTAGGGAGAGATGTCCGTGCTAACATGAAATACACTTTGGTGATCTTGTCTGTACTAATATGAAATACACTTTGTTGACCTTGTCTGTACTAATATGAAATACACTTTGGTGACCTTGTCTGTACTAATATGAAATACACTTTGGTGACCTTGTCTGTACTAATATGAAATACACTTTGGTGATCTTGTCTTTCAATTTTTTTGCCTCCTCATTCATCTTTTCTACTGTACATACTGAGTCTTCTAACTTGTCCTTGTATTTAAAAACTTTAAGACACTTAATTCCTGCCACTCTGCTGAACTTTCTCCAATAAATATTTGTAAAAAATGCAGTGACCAAACTGCATGCAGTGCTTTGTTCCAGGTTTTACTTTTACACATTATAGTTTCAGCATTCATCTATATGCTGCTTGTTTACACCACACATTGGTTGTGTTTTGCTATGTTGATAGCCTCATCCCAAGTAAGAAGTTTCCAAAGAAATTTTATTTATTGATAAAACTGGTGTTTTGTGGCTGTCGCACCTGTACTCCACCCAGAATCCACAGCTTTTCACAACTCAGGCAATCACAGTTCATAGTCCACAATCACACCCCTCTAATCAGCAGACATACAGTATGTCACCTGGTCAAGATCCTGTTCCTCTCTAACTAACTCAGCAACACTACCCTTCATAAACAGCCCATTCGCTTTACTTTTTGAGTTAGTGACTAGCTGTGCTCACTGTTAGTGGTTGCAAGGTTGTCAATGTTGCAAACCTTATTCTTGTTCATTACTTATCTTTTATCTTCTTTACCTTAGCTGAACTTTTGCCTTATTATTATTTTTGCCTGTTTTTTGGATAAAGAATAGTAAAAAACAAAACTTTTGGATTACTATCTTTGGTACTTCTCTTAGCATCATATTTAGCACCCTATGCTTAAATCCCTGAGTTTTAGGTTAATCAATTCTCATAGCAATGTAAACATTAAAAGCCCGTTTTGTGACATTTTCTTTAACAAGCACATGCTTTCATGTTCACACACACACACACACACACACACACACACACACACACACACATACACACACACACACAATTTTATTCCTGAAGCCACTAGTTTTATAAATAGAATGATTCAGCGTTGTTGGGGGCTATTTAACCAAGCACTTAAAACTCTTGTTCTGTTGAATTGTATTATATTGTATTTATGTGTTGCATGAGCAGTGTATATGACTGGATGCCTCTTTCTTTCTTTTGTGCAGCAAAAATCATTTACCTGTGGGTATGAATAAAGAAACCTGACCTGACCTGACACAGATGAAAATGTACACACGTTTTTGAATAACCTGTGAAGCCTGATAGAAAGTAAGATTTTAAGAAGTGATAGTTGACATGCATCTTTCTTGAATAATTTGTTGTAAATGATGGTCCCCTCCAGCTTTGTAATGTGCAACTTTTAATTTTCCAGTAGGAAACTGGCATGTATAGATTTTGTCAATTGAATTTTTTCATTATCAAGTTTGTTTGTGGCTGGTAAATGATTTGCAAGTGTAGCTGTTTGTAAGGCTAAAGCCTGGTTAAATGACCGCATGTTTCTGATATGTGTTATGCATTAATGAACCAGGGTGACCTTTAATAAAAATGTTCTATTTTACTATAAATTGGCTTCTAAATGTAAAGGATGAGAAAAAACCAGAACAAACGGTGGGGCACTAAGGGCGAGACACCATCCTGTGTGGTTTTTACTTGTAAAATGTATTAATTGTGTGCCCGAATGGTGAATGAGTACAAGTTGGAGGCAGCCGTGAGGGAGGTGTGCTGAGAAGCCACAGCAGGACTTCTGTGGCTCAGGCCAGAGGTGGGGGGCAGGCCTCACCATGGGCTACAGGCCTTACTAACTGGAGCAGGCCGCAGGATGAGGCACCTCTCTGAACTTTGTGTTAGTGGGACTGGTGGGAGGCCTTCCCTTGCTGTTGCCGAGGTAAATTAAGCAGCCACAGGATCTATTTATGGACGTGCATCGAGGCTGCCCCATCCTGTTTTCCCAGGAGAAGAGTCAAACTTGTTGTCAGTCATGTATACAATAATTAGGAGTGGTTAGCTTCCACTAAACTTTTTGCCTCCCCTTCCCTTAGTCAGTCCTCATCCTCCTATCTGTCCATCATGCACAGTGTCCCCATGGACAGCAGACCACTGGCCTGTCCTTCTGCTTCTACCAGGATAACGGAAGTCTATACGTAACACAAATGGCCTCTCCTAATGCTGACTGAATTCAAGCATGGGTTACAGTTACATGAGACAGAGTGAAAGTCTTTCGAAGAAATTACATTTTGTTCCTATGAAGTGACCCTATGCTTGGAACAAGATTAAATGCAAAACGGCAGCATGACTCATGCTTGTGTTGATACTATGTGAATGGACGGTGTGTACAAGCCTTGCCAGACAGCCTCAATTCATTTCCCTGCCCTGTCATTTCCACAGCGGCGCAGGCAGGAAACCCATACTCGTGTTTCAAACCACATGGCTCCATGCCGAAACAACCAAACGACTTCAGAAAGTCTTGTGAAATGTACAAGAGTTCAGTTTGCTTTGCCCCATTTGTTAGACTCTGACATGATGATTTCAGTCTCCGCTTGCTTGATTTACAATCTTTCTTCAGTACCTAAAATTGTTCTTCTTCAGGTTAAAACCATAAGGTATGACAGCTCATTACCATGTGTCACATTTTAGAAACCAGGCTTTAATTAGATGGAGTGGCCAGAAAATAGAAAATCATTTCAATTATTTAAAATTTGTTTTGTTCAAAGTATTTATCTGGAACTTGGACAGCAAATGGTACTACAGACTGAACATGTGTAAAATATGAGAACATCCCACCTTTTCTGATGAAGTTTCCTGCAAAAACAATGCCCCTTTGTCCTATTACATTGTTTGAACTCAGGAATTTTCTTACGCTGAGAATGGAAGTCCGGGAAGTATTATGCATCATTGAAAGGATGTTTTGAAAATTTTTGTATGTGTATCTTCCATGTAGCTTCCTGGAAAGCTCCCAATAGGTAAAGCATGCAGATTGAGTAGGAACTAATTGTACAGATTCATTATCCCCAGCTGTGAGGCACACACTGAGAGCAGAAAGCTCACCTCTGAATGAGAGACTGACTCTAGGAGCGGAACGCTGGTAGCCCTGGGAACCATTGATGCTTAGGGTCAACAGCAGAAGTACAAGTGGATACGACCCCATGGTAGTGGCACCACAAATGACCTTGAGGGAGACACAGGTTAAAAAAAAAGGGGTTAAATTAACAGTGTTATGACTATAGAGTAAAAACCACAGCTAAGCGCAAAAAAGCTCTGCTAACAGTTGATATACACACAATAAATTTCACTCAAAAATCGGTAAGATTAAAACTTCAGGTAATTAAGCTGTCCAAATTTGTATACCGCCACCGGCCATGAATGACAGATTGCTAAAGATGAACTCCAGCATACATGACCTAAGGGAGTAGGAGGAGGCCCTATGTTTAGAGGTAGGTCATACTGCAGCTGAAAATTAGCAGGTGGGTCCATTTTTCCTGGTTTGACAGACACAAGGTGAAACCACTCATTTTGTTCAGTCTACTCTAGTCTCCTTTGAAGCCTTGGGGGTATAGTTTGAGTGCCCCAGCAAGCGCCTGCCTGAGCATTCTCTTGAACAAACATTTTACTAGGGGGGGCCGTGATCACTGACTGGCCATGTTTTCCAGTGAGATGATGACGTGGTCGCTATGTGGTCAGCCTCACAGCCGAAGTGCAGTCCACAAAAGGAGATTAGAAAAGAATGCACCAATAAACCTGAAAGGGCTTTAAGAACTCTTGGAAAGTTCAGACTGGTTAAAATAAATCTTTGTCACGCTCTCTTACTTTAAAAGTGAACAACAAGGTTATATGGCATAAAGCAGAAAAAAACTAAAGTGAGGAAAGACCTGAATCTAAACACATTAAAAATGTATTAAGTGTAACCATAACACCATAAGTTTTCCATAAATCTCTCTTTTAAATGTGTCTTTGTATCACTGTAACACAATGTATGAAAACATAAACACTATAATGTAGCACTAATTGTAGAATAGGAAAATATCTATTTATCTCATCATTTTTTTTTCTTGTGGAGGGTATGGGTTTAAATCTCACATGCAGTGCTGAAGTAATATACTCATACTGGCTATTTACTCTAAATTGCTGTAAGATAGATAGGCAGAAGTATGAATTAGTATAATGGTAAGTTAGAACAAACGGTCCTGTTCAACATAATAATAACCTTGTTTCTCTTAGTAGGTGGACTTACATAATGTTCACAGTCACATTCAACAATGAACATGTTATTTGAGAATCACAAAAGAAAAAAATTAAAAGCTGAGCTAGATAAAGGTAAAATTGCACTATGGTGACTCAAAAACATTATTTATGCACTACAAACAAGGAAGTGTTTCTCCATCCATTTGTACTGGTCCTCAGGTAGTCTGCCATAATACCTGAAGCGTCAACAGGAACTGCATAATGAAATAAGCGGTGATAAAAAATGGTAATTTGGTAATTATATATCAGTGAAATCTTGCTTTGATTCAGCTAAACAGCTACTTAGGAATTTATAAGGTGCGGATCAAACAGAAACAGTAACACCATAGCCAACGGGTTCCGTTAGCGTCCCAGCTTCAGCAAGTAAAAAGACAGAAAGAAAACATGAAAGAGAATTTACTTTGTTGTTCCACTTCCTCTTGTTTTCAAAATGCTTTGAATGAAAAGTTCAAATGCATCCATAGAGAGAAGCTTAATTTTGTGTCTATGCACTTAGTGATGTCAGGTGTCAAAGGCATGACCACAGAAGTGTGTGCAGACAAAAGTTGTGGACATGCAGCTAGCATTTCTGGCCAAGCTTTAACAATGGCCTGCGGTTACTGAGTAAAAGTTCAGGCCACTCCCTGAGTTCAGTTGAAACAATTGAATAAAATGCCTCTAGCACAAAGTTCAGATTGTCAGAAATGATTTCCGGTGATTTATTGAGGGCTCAACTGAGAGTTTGTGTTTCCAGAACATCTTTTCCATTAGGTATATTTTGTCCAACCAAAGTACTGATAATAATTAAATTTTTTAAATTTTCTGAGGCTATGAAAAGCTATGAATGATTAAGCAATCTAATCAATGTGGAATGTAATGGAGTTTAAGTTAATAACAAACTATAGTAACTGGCAGCTACTTGGCATTTTAGGTGACAATACAGTAATTATTATTTAGGTGTAAAATGCACCCATTTTGAAATGTGCAGCAGCAAAACACAGGTAAAATGTCACTTTTTGCCATAGTGATATATCAATAGAAACAATATTTTTAAAAGTACAAGCTCTGGATATGTGCGTGTGTGTGTGTGTGTATATATATATATATATATATATATAGCATGTGGTAGCACAAATTGGAAAGAAAAAGAGGAAAGGGAAAGATTAAACTTGCACGTGCTGTCATTGCGTCCTAAATGTGATGGGATGGGGTGGTCCTACTGGTACTTGCTCTCACATGGCCACAGTCTGCACAAAATTACCAGACAAGAGGCTTAGCCTGTAGCTAAAGACCTGAGTCCCCAAGTCACGGAGTTAGTCACAATGCAGTCTTGGTGTTTGTACCACAGAGACGTACTTTGCAATGCTATACAAACAGAAAGGTACTTGAGCACTTCAGCAGAGCAACACAACTTTGCTGTGTGTGTGTGTGTGTGTGTGTGTGTGTGTGTGTGTAAGCTACTCTGCTAATACTAATATATACGTGAAGCTCTTCTAATATATTCAATTTATTACAGCTGACAGACACCATGCGGCTCTGTGCCCCAAGACTATCACCGTGCTTCTCGTCGATGTTGATCAAAGCAATTGGGTCCACTTAGGATCTTATAAACCACCATATTTACATCAAATACTCCCATCACACAGCAGACAGCAGCCACATCTGGCAAAACCTGCCGCTGCAAAAGACTCTACTGACCAAAGTGTGTCCACGTGCACAGAACAGCTGCCGCATTAAAACGTTTCCTCATGTGCAAACAGGTTTAACAGCCATTACATTGCTATTAAATCATACTTTAGACTGTTGGTATAGGATGGAGTACTAAAAATATGGACTCAGTTTGCCCTTTGTGTGGGTGTATTTTTAACTATCTGAGGAATACACCTTTTATATTTTTAGATAAAAAAGCAGTCTTGGTGTTTTAAGGGGTCTTAAAAGCACTAGTATAGTTTATCAAACTGAGTACAACCATTTACCCCCTTTTATCTTCTCCATCTCTCAGGTGATGTACATCTTCTGCCAACAGTGTAATTTGGCTGGAATTCATCTAGAAGCGTGTTGAGGAATGCGGTGCAAGTCCAAACTGCTGAGAGTGAAAGGGAGTGAGTGGAGCTGTCAGCACGAACCTAAACGGACAAGCAAGCGTGCACAGCAAAGGATTAAAGGCAGCAAGCTGATTAATGCACACGCAAGGCCTGATACACAAGCAACATTGGATTGTGCGTATGAAAACACATGATACATCAATCATTAAAAGAAAATTAATAATACAGCATTTTGTGTGTACTTTCTATCTTAATATTATTCCTAACAGTTTTGATGTGCTACAATTGACAACTGACATCATGAAAACAAAGACTTTTCAGTACAAAACCTTTGAAACATGATGTATTAATGTTGTTCATTAACCTGTCCTTAACACGCTAGTAAATGAAAACAGATGCACACGTATGAGCATGTCTCTTTGAGTGTAACAATTTTATGATAGGTTATACATAACTTAATCTGAAACAAAAGTACTGTGCTATAATAAATGGAGACATGGGGATCAATTGCAGAATGCTGGCACCAAATGTGTATATTAGCTCAGCTTCACATTTTTTGATCTTTGTTTTTTTTTTAAACTGGGATCTTTAGTCCGCGACCCTCACCAGGAATAAGCGGTAAAGATAATGGATGGATGGATGGGATCTTTAGTTTAAACAGCTTCACGTTAATTAATAGACTTCTGACAATTTTGATACCACCAGTTTAATTCTTCACATCTTGAAAAGTGCACTTACAAACACACACAAATATGCACACACACACACACGCATGCACACACGCACACACACACACACACACGCAAACATGCACATACAGGGCTGAATGTCAGTGCCTCATTTTAACTCATGAAATTTTTTGGAGGACAAGGGGTTACCCATGAAGAGGGTCTTGACTCACATTAATTAAGGCTAAAACTACTTAATAAAAATTCTCTGTGTTGCTGATAGTATGTACACATATACACAAACATGTATGCACGTGTTGCCTTTAATGAACAATAAATGAATGCAAAGGTCCCTTCATGCGTTATAACAAGTTTCAGATGGGATACAATGAAGGATCACTGAAAATTATTTCTGCAAAGAAAATAAGTTCAGTGATTGGTACTATTATCACAATACTTTACTTTCTATAATTTATTTTCAATCTGTGTAATGAGGTCAGGATCTGCCTATAGCCTCTCCCAGGCACCACATGGTGCAGGACAAGACACATCTAGGATGGGCCACCTGTGCAGGGTAGGGCACTCAGTGCTTGCTTTTGCATTAGAGTATCAGTTCTACAGTTATAATCACCAACTTTAATCAGCATTCACAAGTTTATCTTTATTCAAATGATGATGTTACTGTAGTACAGATTGTGTGTGCTGACAAGAGTTGAGTGTCAGTGTTTTGTATCTAGGGAGATATGAATGTGCTGTAATTTAATGATTAATAAAATATACCAAATCAATCTTTATTTTTATAGCACCTAAACAACAACTTTTGAGTTGAACCGAGGTGCCGAACAAAGAGTAAAACCAATAATACAAAACAACACACAAGTAGACATGACCTTTAAGAGTTAGTAAGTTTGGTTTCGACTTGTTGTGATCCTCTGCTAGGTACCAAATTCTTGAGGGAATAAATACATTTTCAGCCTAGCTGTAAAGACAGAGAACTTGTTTACAGTATGATGATCAACAGGTAAGGAGTTCCATAGTTTGAATGCAGCCATAGAAAATGCACAGTCACACCAGGACTTGTATCTTGATGTCAGAACGTCCAACAAACATTGCTCAGATGACCCAAGAGAGCGGCCAAAATTGCACTTGTGTACGAGGTCAGCAAGGTAAATTGGGGCCAGGCCACTGATGGCCTTAAAGACAAATAGCAAAAGTTTGAAGTTAACTCTAAATTGAACTGGTAACCAATGAAGAAAATGGAGAACAGCAGTAATGTGAATGCGCTTTGAGGTATTACTCACAAAGTGAGTGGCCGTGTTTTGAACCAACTGTAGCCAATGTAAAGCAGACTGATTGATACCTACGTACACGTTATTGCAGTAATATAACCTAGAACTAATGATAGCATAAATGACTTTCTCTGACTTAGAATAGGTTTAACCTTAGATAGCAGGTACAGCTGAAAGAAGCTTGTTCTCACAACTGTATTATTTTGGCTTGCAAAGCACAGATGATCATCACGAATTATCCCCAGATTTCTGAACTTGTTTTTATTCTCTTGTGCTGAGTCTATGAGGTTTAAGTCAGGAAAATCAAGGACGCCAGGACTGCAGAAAATGACAAATTCTGATTTGGTTTTGTTTAAGCATAGGAAATATAGTATTGCAGTAGAACTGGCCAAATGACTATCACTGACCACTGTAAAGCCTAAAAGCACACTGGCTCTAGACAACCATTACTTATCCTTACAATTCTGAATTCATATATTTGACTGATTCGTTGAAGTAATGATACGCCTAGAATATTTTTTCACATGAATCAAAATGGGAGAGCTGTAATAGCTGATTTTCAACAGAGAGTATCTGTAAAAACTGGCCATGGTTCATGGCACAATGCCTTGATAAAGACATCAGAGAAAAGAAGAAAAAATAAACTCCAGAAGGGGGCTAGACAAAAATACACACTCTAAAACTACACCAAGCCGGTTTTCTGTGCTAAACAACAAAATAGACAAACAACAGAGAACATTCTGCATGCACTGTTCAACAGGTCAGCTAGGGAAATGCTTCAAAAATGGTCATAAACACCAGAGGAAATCTGGACCACAACAGTACAGTGTTTAGGGGATGACTTTGGACTTCCCATTCACAGCGTTGAGCCAACCTGGGAGTTAACACTGTCTACTTATGTTCTCATGGGACAGTGTCTTCCAAGATATCAGATGACCTAATTCCAGCAGTTTTTAGGGGCTTTTAATTAGATTCAACTAATCTTTTTTGTGTTACTTACAATGCTATTTAAGGTGCTCTGCTATTGCACCTTTGTATGTCGAAACTATTACCCCAGCATTACATTGTGAGGCATGCATGCAAATACAAAACATATTCCATATTTTTTGCACGTGATGTGAATAACAGAAAATATTAAAGAACACCAGGCTGAACATAGCATGCTGTTACTGAGAGAAGCATCATCTTAGGCCAACTTCAGGAATCAATTAAAAGCCCTTGTTTGTGCTGGAATTAGGTAATCTGATATCCTGTAGGAAGACACTGTCCCATAGCAACAAAAGGAGGTAGTGCATGATAGTCCTACCAATCATGTATTATGAAGCATAATTTCACCCATTACTGTTGTTCACCAGATGTCTGTCTCACACAACCTAAAGCTAGTGTGGCTATCTGGAAAAGTGCATGGAATAGACATATACTGTGTTATCAACTGTGAATGAGAGGTTATGTATTACTTAAAATACACCACAACATCTGTAAAAAAACAAAAAAAAAACACCTTTGTTGAGGTATATTACAAAGAAAATGAGAAACGGCACGAGGTCCCATCCTCAGTTCTTCTGCCAGTCAGGAGCTTAGTCTCCTTCCAGGTGAGAGTCATCAGTTGGCGGTGCTGACATGTAATATACCAGGATCAAAAAGACCTCAGGGTGAGTTTAAGGCGAACTGAATGCTTCTCTGAAAGGCAGAGAGCTGACACAGGTTTCAATTTCCTTAGAATTTGGCCCCATTTCACCCTGTCTGTACATCTTGGATTGATTCACAGTATAGAGCATAAGTAAAGCTACTGGTTTTAGCCTGCATGACACCTGTGTTAAAATCAGCAGCTGATCAAGAACGTTTGAAACGCCTCTGAAAGCATTCCAAATTGAACTTGAAAGGCAGAAGCAATACTAAGATGTGCCTCTGTAATTCACAAGCCAAAACCTTCAACGTATGTATATTTTTTCTGCTTCTGTTTTGACGAGAGGTGCCCGTAACAGTAGAAGTAGAATTTTAAATCAATTGAGTATTTTTCATTTACAAAATTTTCTCCCTACTGAGGCCATTGTGTTATAGAATTTAACTGTTAAACTTTTACACTTAAAATGTTCGCTGCTGTTACCTCATGGTTTATCATTTCTCATTAGCATTTCACCGGCAAGATAGCCCAATACCGTATTTTTATTCACTGTTTTAGGTCATACAGGGACAGTGGAGAAGGTTAAAGGTAATTAATTCACATTTGAACGGAGTATGCTGTCTATCACAATAGATGTGCTAATGAGAATCTCATCTTAAAACGCCTTTTCGCGAAATTTTATAAGATATATACAATGATTTACAGACGTATTTGTCATATTAAACCGCATGTCCCGATCAAGGTTTTTCGGTACTGTATTAAACATGCTTTTAGTTACCTTTACCACAGGGAGCGCGCCCTGCCTTTTCTCAGTCCCTGGTGATTTTATCGTTGACTGCACATAATGTGTTAAGAACACGCTTCCTCGCTATTTTTGTAGCTTCTTCCCATATTCGGCAACAGCCAGGAGACCGTTAAAAGTGCTGCTCACTGATGGACGTACTTTAAAATGCTTAAATTTTTAATCAAAAATAATCCTTACGACTTGTATCAACAAGTGGAAGTTGTTTTTAAAACTTTTAACATGATGGAATATTTATTTGGTTCTATTAAAGTGTTGCGCAATTTGTGCCACATTACTATATTTAGATTTTTAAATCTATACCATTTGTAACAGGAGTAACAAGAATTTTTCAGTATACAAGTTTAAGCAGATAAGTATTTTGCTTTTTACTTTTCATGCATTATGTATAAACAATTCACCCAAGAAAGAGCCGTATAAATTATAAATACTAACAGCGGAATTCATAATGCTCCTTAAAATCCACTCCAGAGTGCACTTCTCAGAAAGTTGGGCACTGCATGTAGGAGTTTAAAAACACAAACCACTTTTGTACAGATTTTTATTTACTTTGAAACGCCGACACTCATGCGGATGGACCAACATCCAGTCTGAACCTGAGAGTGGATGTCGGTCCAAATGACATCCTCTTTTATCGGATATTTTAACAATTTACCCACTCGTAACAAAATCGTACATGTGCAGGTTCCTTTCACAAAGATTCAAATCTCATGATAATGTTGTAGCCGACACGTGTTTCCTGTTCACTGTTAAAATTTTCTTAATTCATTTGGAACGGGACATGAATACCACATATCACCACAATATCAACATGTTCACGAAGTTTAATTAAAAAAATCAAACAGCAAAATGAACAAGAAAGCTGTGTACTTTGGATTTAATGCAGTTACTGGTTAACTGAAACGCACATGACAACATTAAGAGTCGCAGTAATTTACAAACAAACAAACGAACAAACAAACAAGAAAACGCCATACCTCGACGCGCATTTTCTATCGCTGATAACACAAGATTCCAAAACGCAGTTTTAAAAATTCGGATGTTATCCTTGCATTCTTCAACTGTGTGAGGTGTACGACCTTTACATCCAGCAGAAAATAAAACAAAGTCCGCACAAAATGTCTTTAAAATCCTCTAAACAGCATTCGAAAGCATTTCTGATGTTTATTTAAAGTTCTTCGAAGTCTGTGAATCAAACTTTTGATACTTTCTTGTGTTGTTTCCCCTCTTGGGAAATTAAAACGCAGTGAGTTTTACTTGATGAACCTTCGCCTGTTCGTCTGCTCTTTCTTTAAGGCTCTTGAGGGGTAAAAACTAAACATCGCACATCTATGAAGGGTTCTCCACTTTGAAGTGAAGAGATCTTGTTGTGGCAGGTGTTGTGCGCGCCTTCTTTCCTAGCTGAACAACACTGCATTATTTTGTCCCCTATCAATTCGAGCCGACCGTGTCGATTAACTCGGTCGGTGCCGGACACATAGGGCAGAACGTGTACGTTTCGGAAGCTCAAAAGTGCAAGCTTTGGTTTTCGGACTGTCCTTCGAGGGGTCCCCAAGGGGGCAATTTATCTATATATTATCTA
>JABJVR010000867.1:0-20255 GCA_025773905.1 Chitala chitala
ACATGAAATCGTACAAGCGTACAAGGAGGTCAAAATGCGTGCCCGCTACGCAAAATGCGTACATGTTGGCAGGTCTGTGTCTTCCTTCACGAAGCACCTGTACAAACTTGTGGTTTAAGCCCTGGTTCCACAATATGAAGCTCCAGAAAACAGGAGTAGACGTTAAGCCCCTTACAGCCCCTGTTCCCTTACCTGGGGCAGAAACATCTTCCCTGCGCCAAACAAGTCTCCCACCACCTTCATCCCGCTCATGAGGGGGCCCTCAATGACATGCAGAGGCCGTGGATAGCGGTCCATCTGCGCCCGGGCCTCCTCCGTGTCCTCCAGCACGTACTTCTCAATGCCCTGCCCACAGAGAGCAAAGCCGGCCACAAGTGTGAGAGAGGAGGGTTCCCTACAGAGGGCTGAGGTAGGGGTAGATCCGAGTGGGGTGAGTTCTGACCTTGATGAGGGCGTATTCCAGCCGCTCCTCCACGCTGCCCCCCCTCCACTCGTCTGTCTGGACTACCTTCTTTCCACCTTTGGCATTGTTCTGGAAAGGTAAATTACTAAGGAGGTGCAGTCGTTACCCTGAACTACCCTTCAAAGAGATTGAGGAGGTGCAGTCGTTACCCTAAACCACTCTCCAAAGAGATTGAGGAAGTACAGTCGTTACCCTAAACCACACTCCAAAGAGACTGCGGAGGTGCAGTCATCACCCTAAACCACCCTCCAAAGAGATTGAGGAGGTGCAGTCGTTACCCTAAACCACCCTCCAAAGAGACTGAGGAGGTGCAGTCACTACCCTAAACCACCCTCCAAAGAGACTGAGGAGGTGCAGTCACTACCCTAAACCACCCTCCAAAGAGACTGAGGAGGTACAGTCACTACCCTAAACCACCCTCCAAAGAGACTGAGGAGGTGCAGTCGTTACCCTAAACCACCCTCCAAAGAGACTGAGGAGGTGCAGTCGTTAGCCTAAAACATATGATATATTGCAGTCCTTCTCCTCACATTCCACAGATTGTGGAAACACCCTGATCATCACAAATCAACTATGCAAGCCCCCACAGTCAGCATGCTAAATAGAGACAGGACTAGTGTAAAGACCTGGGCATATGACAGCAGCTTCTCTGTGGCCTCCGGATCTCTGTTCCAGATCAGGTTCTCGCAGAGATGCAGCAGCTCCTTGTCAATGTCATCGTAGACTGGAAGGTTCCCTGCATTCACAATGCCCATGTCCATCCCATCCTGAGGAACACGTCATCACCGGTGAGCTGCGAAACACCACCCTTCCAGGAGGACAGGAAGGCCACACCATAGCGTACCTTGATGGCATGGTAGAGGAAGGCCCCGTGCATAGCCTCCCGGATGACCTCCATGCCCCGGAAGGAGAAAGAGAGGTTGGACAAGCCCCCGCTCACCCTGGCTCCCGGTAGAGTCTCCTGCAGGACCACAGAACTCCACCTCAGACCTTCCACGCTGTCTGTGCACATAGCACCACTAGTCTGACAAAACAAATTACCTAGAACAGACTCCTCCTCATAAAGTTAAGTATATTTGTAATAGCTGCCTCTATTTTTGTAGTCAAACACATTTCTGAACTGCGGTACACATCCATGTTAAATGGCTCGTTATGACTTCTGACACCGGCTCAAATCAAAACATTCAATATGAAAATCAACATAACTGATATTTGATCACATCCCCAGCTTTGATTATATGTGACCGTCTACAGGAAAACCAGTGCGTAAAAAAAAAAAAAGAAAAATAAAAAGAAATGAAGACAGCACTTCAGGGTGGGAGAGTGCAATAAGTTAATTTCCTAGATTTAAAGTTTATTGTTTCGACTTAGAACAGCTTTAGGCACCGACGGCACCTGAGCGGAAAGCAGCCGTACCTTGATGTGTCTGGTAGCCTGAATAAAGTTGATGGCGTACATGTTGTGCTCCTCCATGCCCGTACCGATCGTCAAGATGTTGGGGTCAAAGATGATGTCATTGCAGCTGAAGCCCGCTTTGTCGACCAGGACGTTGTAGGCCCGGGTGCAAACCTGGACCTTGTGCTCTGTGTCTGTGGCCTGTGGAAAAATAAATAAATAAATAAAATAATCAATGTTAAAAGTTTCTATTTTTACCATTCAGCAATTATACAAAAAAATCCATTTGAGCAGTGTCCTTTCAATTCCACGATGGCTGCAAATTCAACTTACAATTAAAAGGATGTAATAGAAAGGGGGGTGGAAACTGCAGACTGTCTACCACAGCATGTCCTTTACCTTGTTATGCTAAAGACTTGAACCAAGGACAGTGGTCACCATGGAGACAAAGAAGGTCGCTATAGCAATCATTCACGTCCTTCTGATAACAGAACAACCCATTAGGCACATATGGAATAGAAGGACCTTTGCTTCGCCACAGAGGTGCGTTATGTAACAGGTCTACCGTAAAAACTTTTTTTTTTTTTTTGCTACTGAAGACGGTTTTTTCTTCTTTCCAAAGAGCGAGACCGACCTGGCCCTCCTCATCGAACGCCATGACGACAACGGCGGCCCCGTAGCGGCGAATGCGCCTGGCCCTCTCCACGAATTCCTCCTCGCCCTCCTTGAGACTGATGCTGTTGACGATGCACTTCCCCTGACAGCATTTCAGGCCCGCCTCGATCACCGCAAAGTTGGACGAGTCGATGCAGAGTGGCACCTACAGAAACACCAGAGAAACCTCAGTGCTCCACCCACAACCACTCACCCTGTAAAGGCAGCAGAGAAACCACGACACCCAGCCAACTCTGTCCACCAGGGCCAGCTGAACGGCACTGAGCTTTATGAGACTGAACCAGTCTTACTAGACTGTTACATATGATGCTTCAGAGCAAAACCTCTCCTGTTATGTACGTTAAATGTGTACCTTCAACAGAAGATACTATTTAACCCTCCAGCACAGAAAGTATTGTAAAGCATTGTTATCTGCCTCTCCTGTTTGCATTCCAGTGTAGGATGAGACTCCAAACCCAGGCAGGGTGTTCCAGCTCACCCGAGCGATATCCGGTTCAGAAGCAATCAGATTGCAGAACCGCGCCATGGCCACCGGACCCTCCAGCATGCCGTCATCCATGTTGATGTCCAGAACCTGGGCGCCCATCTCAACCTGGGACTTGGCAATGCCCAGGGCTTCCTAAAACCCATTCCAAATCACGCTAGCACCAAAACAAGCCCGTGTGCAATCACCAAAGTGCATTCGCACACCAAAAAAAAGAAGCGTAAACAAGCAACTTTGTCATGCTGGAGAAACGCAACGCTTCACCTCGTATTTTCCTGACATTATCAGCTTGGCAAACTTCCGCGACCCCGCCACGTTGCACCGCTCGCCGATGTTGACAAAGTTGGTGTACGGGCCAATCCGAAATGGCTCCAGTCCTAAAAAAAAAGACAGAGCACCCAACAAAACGGGTGAGACCAACAACAAAGAAAACACAAAAAGACATTTCAGAGGCACAAAAAGACATTTCAGTTTGTTCCATTTAGAAGTAGCCAAGAGACAACACCTCAAAAAACTAATCCAATCAAGGCATGTTTTAACTGCCCAGTTAGAGCTACATTGAGCACATCAGTATCTTGATGTGTGTGTGTTTGTGTAAGAGCTACATTAAGCACATTAGTATCTCGCTGTGTCCCAATGCTTTATTTTGAACTATTCCATCCCATATTATGCACAACAGCACTACAAACAATGACCTACCTGCTAGCCGCTCCACTGACTGCTAAACTTAATTCATTTTACAAACCGCTAAACCGCTTTATAAAATAAGCACGCAAAATAAACAGCATAGACCAGACACCCAAATTCCAAATTAAATACGCCAACGGCCAGACTAAATCCATTCTGCACAAACTAAAAAAAGGAAATGTGCAGATGAGCAGGCAAACATGGCCAACCAAATGCACTGTATAAACCGTACTGACTGCATTTAAAATACTTGCATCGCTTGTGTCCATCAAAAGCTATTCATGAGAGAAGCAATGCAGGATATTGTTTTTCTTCACACAGCGCTGTTCAGTTGTCAAGCACATCTCAGATTAAATCATTTTACTAATGTTAAAGTACCTGTGCAGCTCTATTAGCTAGGAAAACAAACATCGAACCAAGATACCCGGTATCAATCACTACTCACATTACATGTATCAAAATGAGTATGGCATATTGGGGACATCCCTAATGTAAGCTGTTTAAGATTTTGCATTGGATAATAACAAAAAAAATAAAATGAATAAAAACACTGGAAGTCTAGAGCATCCTGAAAACTCCTGATACGTCATGAATAGAATAACCGCTAAAGAACAGTGTCAGAGTTGACCGACTCTGACACGGCAGAGTTACAAGTTGAACAACAACTGGCACTGAACCTGAAAGCAGCAAGAAGTCCTGGAAGATGGCGTCCGGGGGCGTCCGCGGCTGGCAGTGCTTTACAGCCTCTGCGATGGCCCTGAAACGTGCACAGGACACGCTCACACCGGCTCCAGCCCCCTCACAAACACCCAGGGGTTAGGATGGAACCCAAAGCCATCAGTATGTAAAGGGACAGACAGCAACAAGAGCAGCAATACATCTAACCCTGTGATTGGTGGGACTGTGTCGCTGTCACAGCAGTCTCAGCCTGGTTTACCTCACTGGAGCTCCTTTGTGGTAACTGGGAGCAATGATCTCATCAACCAGTAATCTAATGCACTTGGTTTCCCAAAATTTTATTACAAGCACAGCTAACACACTGTATCCAATTCCTTTCTACAGTAGGTAAACTATAGTATCTACACCATTAAGATGACTGCACTGAGCAGTTAAGACAAAGGAGGGAAGGCACTATACACACATGTGACAGGCAGGTAACATGTACAAAATATGTACAAAAACACGTTCGTTACCGAATGTGAGCTGGTGTAGTTCCGCAACAACCACCAACAATGTTCACCAGGCCATCCTGAGCGAATTCCTGCATGTGCATACACGCGCGTGCACACACACACACACACACACACACACACACACACACACACACACACACACACAAACACACACACACACACACACACACATCAAGATACTACCCTTTTCACCTTCTGTGTTAATTTTATTCATATGCTCAGTCAAGCAAAATAAATAACACAACCTCTATTATTATTTTTAATAGGCGTTTCAGGACCAACTACATTCCATAACCCAATGAACAAATGTTAGAGCCAACTGAATAATATCTAGTCCACAAAAGGCACAGAACAACATTCAAAGGGGAACGCCGATAGGTTTTTACGGAGCTAAACCACACCTTAAATAAAGAATTGCTCTTACCTTCAAATGACTAGCCGTCAAGTCCGGGGTTTCATCATAGGCCCCAAACGTGTTTGGAAGACCTACATACAGCAGGAGACACCATTACAAACACGGCATTTTTAAAACACCCCCAGTTACGACACTGACACGTTTGACAGGTGCATTACCAGCATTAGGGTAGCATATAACCAGAGAAGTGGTACATTTCCCAATGGCTTCAATAAAAGGTCTCATTTCCGTGGCTCCCAGCGCGCAGTTAAGACCGATACTGAAAGGAAACCAAAAACAGGTGTATAAGATTCTGTGTATCAAAAGACAGTCAAAGCACCAGATCTGTACTTAATGTACCTCTCTCTGTACCTTCTACATCATATACCTTCTCCTCGTTTCGCGACTATCTCAGTTAGCAACCAGTCTCAATATAATGGTAATAAAAATATTCATATTCTGACCAATGGGCACATTTATGACAAAAAGAAATCTTTGATGTACAATATGGAAAACGTCAAAAACGTCCACTTCGCGAATGATGAATCATAAAAGGAATTGAGAACGGGAAGCTGAGGTCGTAAACATTACGGTGGTCAAGTCTAGGTTACCGCGATTTTCACTCGGCACCCATTTCACTTAACGAGCTGATCAATGGAACAGAACTCGGTCAATAAATGAGGAAAGTGTGTACTGTTTATAAGGGGGAATGAAAGAATGAAAATCAAAAACTACCCCAATTAACAGTTCAGAATCCCATGACTATATGGGAAATCTACGTAAAAGTCACCTTTATCAGGAGATGATCAACAGATACTAGGCAGTGTTGGCCTGGTCATGTGTTTATGTTTACTATAATAACACAGTCTGCTCAACGATGGTACATTTGCACCATCAAGCAAGAAAACGCCGTTTAGCCTAATTACTGCTGCTAAAACGATGGCATCCCAACAGATGGCCCCTGTGAAATAGACAGAGCCCGTTCTGGGCACGCTGCTCCCGCAGAGGACTCACCACAGAGGATTAGCATGAGACACACTAATGACAAAAGCCTCCCCCGTCTGTCCCGAGAGGGTCCGACCACTCTTGTCCACAATGGTTCCTGAAATCTGGACCAATGTGAGAAAAAAAGCTCAGAAGACTGCAGAAAGGGCCCGTGACTTTTGTTAGAAATTAAAATGACACATCAAAAGCAAGGTAGGGGGAGGGCGAGAAATCTCAGGACTTACAATTATAGGTTTGCGTTCGTACTGGTTTTCGAACAGCTTGTCGATGGCAAACAGGGCAGCCTTTAGGAAAAGAGAAAAGTATTAACAGTATAGCAGCCAGTCCTCTTTGTAGAAAAAAAGGAATGGAGGAAAAAGCGTCTGACGCATTTGTCGAGGCTGTTGCTGTGGTTGCCAAGGGCCACGGAGACCACTGGAATCAACTCAACTGCACCACTAAAGACACACACGGAAGTATTTACTTGGATGGCATGTTGGTAAACCTGGTGTTGGTCAGGAGGTAACATCAAAGGAACCTTTTACATCAAAAGGAACTCCAGACCTGGAGTATTGGAGCCCGTGACAAAGGTGGTACCTTAGCGTTGGCAGTGTCAAAGATGGTCTCCACCAGCAACATGTCCACGTTCCCATCCAGCAGGCCTCGGACCTGCTCGGCGTACGCATCCGCCAGCTCATCAAAGGCTGCGTAGAGTGGTCACAACGTATTCGATCATTTAGCTGTAGCTTCCATTACAATTATGATCTGGGCTACTTGACTTGAAGAAAAGTGACCGTGCTTAAGTGCAGTCAGGAAAGGTGAACAGGAAAGGTACACACCGATGTTGCGGAAGTCTGGTCTCTCTACAGAGGGAGACACTGACAGGGTCTTGTTGGTGGGCCCAACTGCACCTGCCACGTACCTCTTGATACCTTTTGAAATTAAACTTGGATGGTTAACCCACAGCCACGGTAATGCTCTCAAACCAGGGCCTCTTGTTACTGTCTGACCATTTAACTAGTTACAACACATTGGCAGATCATTAACGAGAAACCAGTCTCATTACTCTTTTAAATTTCCCCACATTCAATTTGGTTTCTGCAACACAATCTTTCAAAACTACACACTGGCAATCCATTGTGAGTTTCTGCACTGAACGCAGCTCCTACAGTTCACCCATTAAAGTTAATCCTTTGAAGGGTGTATGTCATGCTGCTGCTTGCTTTACACTACCGTGCTGGGGCAGGCACAAAGACAAAGTAAAAGAACAATAATTACCTGTGTGGGCTGTGACATCATCCGCAGCCTTTCTGGCAACCTCCGCAGACGCCTTATTCAGCCGGTAGGCCTGTCATGATTGTTGCACATTAACAAGAACAATGCTTACATTTTCACACAGCTTTTAGCGGCAAAATTAGCAACAAAAGCATTTTTAGCTTTATCTATTTTTATGAAGAGAAAAAAAAAAAAAAAAACTGTTCTACTGAAAACAGCCTATACATTGATGCATCACAGTGGATATGAAAACACTACGCAATTCCACGTCAAATCAACAGATTTTAGAAAATACTCCTGACTGACCATGTTAGATTTGCTTCATACTTTATGCAACTACTGTGAACGTTTTTCAGTTTGTATCTTCTTTAGTTTCTGAAATACAGAGGCTTTAAAAAGAGGTTGTCGTCATAATTTTACTGCAAAAAAAGGAAAAAAAAACATTGCAAAAACATTACTACGTTCCATAAGTCTTTACTGCTGAACCATTCATGTGACATGCTTGAAACTATCAGGGACTACTCTAAACCATTAGATGGCTTAATCCAAGGTTGTCAGTCAGGAGACCTCTGCTGATTTCACAAGGAATGACCCCTCTGCAAGAAGAAATCATCTGACCATTCCACTTACCAAATGCTCCAGTCCGTAGTCAGCCTGTGCAACACTTGTGCTACTGAAGGTATTAGTTTCAATGATATCAGCCCCAGCTAAAAGATATTCCTTTAAACAGAACCAACGGAAACATGTCCAGTTATTCAGTCTTGGAAAAATTAACTCTCACCTGCCCCTAGCCATAAGCCACAAACTAAGTGGAAAACTGACAAAGATTTACACAAGAGTGAAATAGTGAAATAGTGAAAGAGTGAAATTTCCTTCTATAAAGAAAAACTAGGAAAAAGTTTAAACTTTTACATTTTGTGGCAGGTTTAACCATGAATATAAATTAATGACAATTAAAACACTGGTACTACTGCAGTTACATTACATCTGGAAGGTGACTGAAATAATTTTCATTCTTTTCAAGGAAATGAGGCAATCTTTTTGAAAGAGGGCATCGTGTTGCTTTAAAGCGTGTTATTTTAATGCTTAATGTCAATATTAACATGGTTGTGATTTTTAGTCATTCTGTACATGACCAAGTGTCAGAGCATCGTGGAAATGTACGCACCTTATGGATATCGTAAATAACGCTGGGCTGGGTAATACTCAATAGGTCGTTGTTACCCTTGAGACTCTTTGGGTGGTTCTGAAACTCGTCCCCTCTGAAGTCCATCTCCTCCAAGTTCTTCTGCTGGATCATGGTACCCATCCCACCATCCAGGACCATGATCCTCTTACGCAGGATTTCTCTAAGTTCATCTTCGACGGCGGTCCTACTGCTACCTGCTTCACATTTTGATGTTTTATTGCGTCATTCATCAGCTTCGTGCAGCTTTATGCTCAATGGCATTCAATGCAAACAAGATGCAAACTAGTAAAGTCAGTTTGCATACCATTTCGGCAAGATATCACTTGTTAGTAGTTGCGTGGCTCAGACTACCGGAATGCGCGACTTCTTTGAAACATAATACAATTTGTAAATAGCATGAATTAAAAGACAGACTGTGAACATTTTCTACTAGACATCTGACAACAATATTATAGCTAACAGTAACAATCGATTACGATAAAACGGAAATGTCATAAGGCAGCTTAACAGGGTCAAAGTTCAATTCTTAAATACAAAACATAACGGTGTAGTAATACCTGTCATTATATTGCTATATATTCCTTGTACATTCAACGAATACAGCAACTTTCGAGCTAGAAATACAATCAGTAACATTACTGGTAACTAGCACTTTCTAAATACTTTACAAAAAATTCTTAATACCGTGCTTCATAGTAAACTAACAGCACGTGTCCTTTTCTGCATGCCCCTCGCAAGCCACAAAATCTTACAATGAACACATGCAGGCATTAAACTTTTTAATTCGTACCCGATTTCGACGAAAACTGGTTTGCAGTTGGAGCCATTCTAGAAATCGGTACTCCACGTGTCATTCTGCCGGCAAAGATGAAAAGCAACCTTTGTGCCAATATTACACTATGCAAATGGAGTGATTCGTGTACAGCTGTTTATGTCAGCCATTCACGTGGAAGCAACTTTCCACGCTGCACTGTACCGAAGTTCAGCGCAGCGCAACAAGTGTTCCAACTGCGCATGCGCATCAGCTTTCCCAGCAGGACTGCCGAAGTCAGCGCAGCGCAACAAGTGTTCTCAGTGCGCATGCGTGTCAGACAAAGTTTGGCTTCATGACTTGTTTAATAAATAATTTCAAGCGTTTACAGATTGCCTGATTATCAATTATGTGTCCATTAGAACTGGCAGTTAAATTTTTTTTTTTTTTTTTTTTTAGTCATAGACATTTTTCATAAATATATGTAACTTCCTTACTTGGCTAGTCAGCACGTAGCCGAGACTGTTAAAAATAGTTAACTGGTGTCACTCGTCTGACTTTACTGCTGTATTTTGTGGAATGTTCTTGGTCTAGTTATGTTTTGTATAAAAAATCTGAGAAAACTACGTGGCATTTATTTAGTGGTAGCATGCAAAAAATAATTTATACACTGAAAGCATAAGAAAGTGAACACGTGATATCGCAGCAGTGAGCCACCTCTCACCGGAAAGCAACTTTGGAAATCGCATCTGTCTGGAATACGTTAGTGAAACACCCCCCATCCCGCCCCCGGCACAAGACGGGACACCTACACTGGTGTCGCCAATGCATCGAAGCATTGCCTACGGAACTTTGAATTTCCTTAAAGCATCACTGGTCAAAAAAAAAAAAAAAAAAAAAAAACAAAGAAACAGAAAAATCCTAAATTATTAGGTTTATTTTTTCTTTGGATGTCGTGAATTTGTACAGTTTGCTTACATTTCTCAATGTGTTTTAACATAAACACATTTTTAAATTTAGGCTTTCTTTCACAATTCTTCCAATCATCCTGACAAGTGTGAACACAGAGTTAGAGTAAAAATCATCCTGCCTGAAGTTGCATGCTACATTTTAAACTGTTGGATAAAGTTTTTCATTATTAAAGGTTCCGATATTTCAAATTCATTCTTATGATGTCCGTATAACTATAACAGATTTTGTAATTATATAAATCTTCACCTTCGTGTCAGCTTTTGATACCACTCTTTTAATAGGTTTCACACTGTTACTCTTAATCATTTGTAGCTAATGCTTTCATTTCATAATGCTACATGGCAAACCATTTGCAAATGAATTTACTGTATCAAATTTTCCACCCTCCCAAAGTCTATCAGTTTTTTTTTTTTTTTTAACAGAAGGAGTAAATTCTATAAAGTACAACACTAAGGTATAATCCGCTAAATTACAGTGTGCATCTCTTGCACAACATATTAGTGCTGTATATTTTTTGACATTTTTTAGTGGAAGGGGAATAGGGAAAGGCAACACCGAGATAACAGCACAAGTGATGTCAGCATGAGTGAGGCAAAGGCTGTGCCTGCAAGTGCCACTAGAGGTCGCTCTCTCCATAAAGGGCAGTGGAGAAGGCTGTGTAGTCCAACGCCCCAGGCACCTTATCAGGGCCGCTGTAGGGGGGCATCTTCGAGATGCAGTACTCGGCCTGGTCCGGGGGCAGCTCCCGCCTCAGCTCTTCCACAAGGATATACGGCTGCAGAGCAAGCAGAGAAGGGAAAAGAGCAGGGGAGGGGCAGCTGTGAAATTTACGTCACCTGTGACGTGTGCTGTGGGTGTTTCCTGTGTTGTCTGTTCTTGGTTTAGGGCAACAGGTGGAGAAGTGGTGGCATAGTGAAGGAACAGACCCTGTACATGCAGGTTCAGGCCAGAGGAAGTGTGTGAAGGCTTAGCTGCAGCCACAGTGTACAGAGTAAAAAGTGGCAGTGTAAATGCAACACCTAAAGTGTTAATGTTAAAACTGTCTTGGGGCATATATGGTATGAAGAGTAAAAAGTATTGCCTGGGCAGTGTTGGATTTTAAAATATTCTTTGTTTTGACAAGAACATCAGGGGTTGAGTAGCACTGCAGTGTTGCTTTAACTCTGTAAGTGTTAATTACTTGTTACGCTATACACGTCACAGTTTGTGTTGTGATTTTATTGTGTAGGTTAAAGGCAGCGGCAGACGAAGATGGAGTTACCTTATCTGCAGCCAGGATCCTGAAGGAGGCCACAACCTGATCCGCCGTGTCTGTTTCGCCCGTCTCCCGGGTCATGAAGTCGACAAAGGACTGGAAGGAGACCGAACCAGACCCGCAGGGGTCCACCAGCGACATGATGCGTGCAAACTCTGCCTCACCCTGTGCAGCAGGAAAACGGTCAGTTTATCGTGAGGTCTACACTGGTTTGATTGCAACTAAGGCATGTTACCATGTGCTGCTAACATGAGTGCACTTGCAGCCGAGGCTTGTGTTGTTGGTTTTCAATGCTCATATGTGGCAAAGACAAAGAAAGTGACCTGTCTGGGAAAGAGGAAACACCTGGGGCTTTTTCATAACACAATCTTCTGTTGTATGAACATTCTTAAAACAAGTACCAGTACTTCAATACAGTGGAAAACCCTTTATGTTGCCTCCTCAAACATGTCATCTTCAGCCTTGCTAATCTACACAACTAGTATAGTAGTCATAAAATTGTTTCTGAAAAGTGAATGAATAAAAATTAAGATTTGTTAGCCATGTGGTTCCTAACATGGGGTTCACACCCCCCTCTAGGGGGTGCCAAAGATCATATGGGGTGTGCAAGGCTTTGTCTGCTCTGAGGCAGTGAGGTTGTCAGAATTAAATTTGTACATGTCAAATAAAATGACAACACACTTAGTGGATAATCACAAGTCTGCATATAAAACTATTTAAAAATACATATATTTTTAGTCCTGACTCAAAAACAGTAGTCTAGTGGTGTGTGTGGGCTGGGGGTTTGTGACCAGCTTTCTTAAATACAAGGAAGGCGGCTCTTAAGAAAAAGGTTGAGAGCCATTGTATTAACTACACATCTGAATAGCCCAAAACCCCAATTTGACTGGGGTAACTGATCTTTCACAGCTGTGTTCTTAGCCTGTTCGTACTTGACTGAGTGGGTGACAGACACCACCAACTGGGTACACCTCATCCTGAAAAAGCATTGTGTTCCCTGTGTTACCCTTGTGCAACTATGCAAGCTGCCCCATCTATACATACATGGAATCACTGATGCAACTATAATTGTCGTACTGATCAGTGTAATGCAAAGACAAAGTGTAACTTAAGATATGTTTGTTTCCTTCAGAGGGCTGGATTGTAGTCCTGTGAATTCCCCCCAACATGTCATTGGAGCCCAAGCCCTCCCCTGCCAGATGCACATGGGGGGGTTGCAACATATGCATAGATCTGCCATATATTTATTCAACTGATTTAGTAACGCACATTTAATAAGAGTCAAAACAAATGTGTACATAAATACTGTAAAAATACAGTTTTTTTCTATGTCCCAAATAGATGCCTCACTAGCCTGCACTTGATTAACCCTAATATTGAATTCAAACAGTAGTTTCTGAGGCCCCCTTGTTTTGCACTGTATGCACAACATGCAGAAAACCCTGATGGTCAGTTCACTATATATACTAGGGGCCCTAGGGACCCTGATGGCCAACTATTACTGTATATGCACAGGGCCCTTGGGATCCCGGTGGTCAACTCAGACTGAATATGAAGGGGACATTAGTGTATTCCTTGCACTATAAATGCCTGCTGCTCCAAGGCCCCCATCCAGGATAAGGCCGCACAGCACTGGCCCAGTCCATAATCCAGCCTTGTTCCTACATCGAAAATGCATTCTCCTGCTGAGATGTAAAGCGGAGATTTTGTGCAGCTGGCCAGCATGCTGTCTTACCAAAGCATAACCCATCGAAATGAGGCATGCTCTGAAGTCGTCGGTCTCCATCGCTCCTTTTCTCTTCTGTGGAGCCCCACCCGAACAGCCGCAAAACACAGGAAGAGGAGTTGGGAGGCACGGAGCAGGTGAACAGCAGGTGGAGATCGGAGGAATGTCACAGGTGAAGAGGAGGAGGAAAGGGCATCTTAAACAGACACTGGCACACGCACAGACACGCGCACACAAGGGCCATGGACAAGGCACAGGTGTTGGTACATTACAATGAAGGTGGCAACAAGACACAAACACAGGTACAAATACAGGTGAGTTAAAGAGGACAGGAAGAGCACAAGGTTGTGGAACACACAATAATCACAAGTCCAACAGAGAGAAAGAAACGTTTTAGTGTTTACTTCTGGAAGATTGCAGAGTAACAGGTGAAGACCACTGAATGCCACAACAGCCACATTCAGAGTGTTTTTCTACAAAATAACCATTTTGTTTTCTAATTCCATCGACAGCAGTTTGCCAGCAAAATGTGACATAGAAGAACGCTGTTGATAAAATTGATTGTTTTTTCTGATGATGTAAACACTAATGGTTGCTCAGGATGGGTAAAAATCAGTAGTTCCACATGTTGTGAATACAGAGACGGCCCAAGGAACACAGACATCCGATTATCACCACAGCGACATCTGGCCACAACTGGTGTTGCTCTACAGAGAGGAAAAGGGGTTCGGGTGGTCTGGTGTGGTACCTGTATGCTAGGCCCATTTTGGCCCAGGGTCAGTAGGTAACATGACACACTCTCCACTGCTTGGCTCAGCTAACAAACCGGAGCCGTGCGTGTGTGTGTGCGTGCGCGCGTGCACACAGTGACCATGGGGAAAGAGTGTGGGTTTGGTGGAGGTGCAAAGGCAGCAGTCCCACAGGTTAGTGAGGTTAAACACAGGCAACAAATCTTATGTGGTGACACGAAAACAGCCCTCAAACCCACGCCTGCCACAGAGAATCAGCTGAGGACAAACGACATGTAGGGAGCCCTTCCTGCTGCTAGACAGAAGCTGATCATAAAACGTACGCACTGTAAAAATCTTACATTTGATAGTGCTTGACAATCATACATCACTAACAATGTTGCAATAACAGTATTTTCAGTACAGCAGACCCACGCATCGTGTCAGGATAGGCACAGTGCACCAAATCAGAAAATGGTGAAGCAAAGCCTTAATTTAGCTGGCAAAAGCATTTTGGCCACTGAAAAACATACATAATGTGCTATATACCATTTGCAAGTGCATGCAAAAGCTAAATTAAAGTCAACAAAAGCTTACCTTTAAATATAGTACGGTATAGTATAGGCTGCAATATATGACGAAATAGTGAATCCACGCAGCGAGTGAATAATGGACGTTTTTAACAGAAAAGTAGCAAAAGACTGAACTGACAAAACAACAGGGGTCTGCAGTACCAGGGAACAGCACAAGTAAGGTATTTTACAGTGTACTTCCATCTATCCATTATCTTAACCGCTTATTCCTGGTGAGGGTCGTGGGGAAACCTAGAGCCCATCCCAGCCCAGAGCACACAAGGCTCCCGGGGGGGGGGGGGGGACGACGACACACCCAGGGCGGGGCACCAACCCACCACAGGGCGCGTGCGCGTGCACACACCCACACACACACACACACACCAATCAACCTAACCTGCATGGACTGTGGGAGGAAACCAGAGCACCCAGAGAGAACCCACCAAGCACAGGGAGAACATGCAAACTCCACACACATAGACCCAAGGCAGGAATTGAACCCCAGGCCTGGAGGTGCGCAGCAACAGTGCTAATCACCACACCACTGTGCCGCCTTTACAGTGTACTTCTTCTTATGTATTACTTCAAAACAGTTTACATGTGTACAAGTGAGTACACTGGGTTTACTTGTACAGATATACAGTATTGCAGTGTGCTTCTGGACTTAACGAAAGTATCAACAGATATGAGACTTACTTAACAGACCGGATAAAACTTTAACACTGAAAAAACATACCACACACAAGACAAAAGAGGTCGTAACAAGTCTAAATATTCACTGTAGTAGCACTGCTTACCACAGCCAGTGCTGGTTGTGGTATTTGCTAGTTGTGTTAAATAACAAATATTAAGACATACATGCTTTGACTATGACATATTTCTCTCTTTGTCCAGAGTGTCAGATGGATGTTAGTTCCCAGTAATGCGCAGCGAGGCAGGCAGAGGGGAGTTTATAGGCCGGCACACGCAGTGTGTAACAGCAGTCCAAGGCCTTGGCACTGTACCCGGTCAAAGTGGCTGAAGGACGAGCGGAACTCGCTCATCTGCTGAGGGCTGATGCCCTTAGCATCACGGGTCAGGATCTGCGTCTCGATCTCATTGATGGTCCTGGCAATGGTGGTGAGGAGAAGCTCCCATCCTACCCGGATGTGCTGCAACCACAAAGGAAAGACAGAGAAAGTGGTCCACAGTACAACAAAGCTAAAACAGTGTCCTGTCTGCATTAACAGAGAAAAAGGTCAACACTGTAACAATGCTATCGGCTCAGTGTCCTGTCTGCATTAACAGAGAAAAAGGTCAACACTGTAACAATGCTATCGGCTCAGTGTCCTGTCTGCATTGGCAGAGAAAAAGGTCAACACTGTAACAATTCTATGAGCTCAGTGTCCATCCTGCATTAATGGAGAAAATGGTCAACACTGTAACAATGATATCAGCTCAGTGTCCTGTCTGCATTAATGGATAAAGTGGTCAGCACTGTAATAAATCCATAAACTAAATGCCTTATCTCTACTAATGGATAATGTGGTCAGTATTGCAACAATGCTATTCACTCAGTGTCATATCTGGGGATAAAGTGGTCAGCACTATAATAATGCCATTGACTCGGTGTCATATCTATACTATAAGATACAGAGTTGATAGTGTTACAATGCTGACCACTGTATCATATATGCACTAATGAAGAAAGTTGTTAGTACTAAACCGTTATAACACTAGAGTGGCTTATATCTGTTAAGTGGTCAGCAGTGTTCAGTGTCCAATTTATGGTAACTGGAAAGTTCAAGACATGGCACAAACCTGAGAAAGTGCAAAAAACATTTTATTGTGACATTGTTTTACGTTCTGAACCACCAGTCATAATCACATGACGCGTGGACCATTGTGAAAACACACACTGGCTGCATATTTTTGTCCATACAAGATTTTATGGTCCAAAAATTTGGGGAGGTTCTTAAGGTTGACCATTTGTGTTTGTGTGTATGTGTGTTGTGTTTGTGTGTGTGTGGAGGAGGGTGAGAGGCAGTCATTAACTATATTTTCCCATATTAATAAATCACTCATGAAGGTAAAGAGCACATGAGCCCAGGGCTCTGAGCTGTACCTCCATGGTATAGTTGGTGTGCTTGTTGTCGAACACCAGGGACTCTTGGATGACCTGGTGGTCCCCTTCAAGCTTGTCAATGTTGGGCTTGTAATTAACGATGACCTGCTCGTACTGCTTCAGCTGGGTCATCTGATCCTCCAGGGTGCCACTCATCTCCATGGAGCTGTGACCAATTTCCTGTCAGATGAGATCAAATGCTCCACCCTGTTAGATCATGTGAGCTGGAACAAACACCACACTCTCACTCATCACGGTTTATCACGTGTCATCAGCAAAACTGTACATGCGAAAACCATGGCACGCATTTACCAGTCATTCCATTGAAACAGGTGTCGGCAATTACATCCAACTACGGGCTGGTTTTTTAGCAGTACCTAATGGGGGGGGCCAACATAGTTTTACAGGTGGAGATACAGTCTATATAATTTCTTTGAATATTTAATTATTTTGACATTTATCATATATGTGAATTACAACTATGGATTCACCAGTACTTCTTAAATTCAGGAATTATAAATTAATAAAGGGAAATTTTTGTCAGGGGGCCAAATATTTTTCAAGGCAAGCCAGATCTGGTCCGTGGGCCGACAATGTCATTAAATTAAAAAACAAATAAAATAGAACAATAGGACCTCCATCCTGTTGTGGATCCAGGGCCCGATGAGGTTGGCCTGGCCAGCGAACTGCCGTCGGAGGCGCTCGTTGGAGTGTTGGCGGGCCAGTTCCTCCTGGAGGCAGCCATCTCTTTGAGGGACTAGTTTCTTCACCTGGGTTCACGCACACACATTTCCCACATTAACACAGCGGTCACTCCTCCCAGCTGCATCCGTTAACATGAACTTATCAGGCTCAGGAGCCAATGGAGACCACTGCTTTTACAGCACCAGTGGTAGCCTTCAGCATCAGCTATCCAAGTGTTTTTTCAGCACAGGGCCCAAACAAAATTTAATTTTACACACATCACATCCGATTTACACAGTAACAAACATATTTCAGTATCTACATTGCTAAATGTAAATTACCTGTGGTGTCCTTTGGTTTTCTTAACAACAAATACTACAGTGTACAGCGCTTGTAGGTGTTTCTAAAGTAGAACATCTCTCTATAACCCCGTTATGTAAACATTCCACTCAGATAAACAGTTTTTCAGCTCCTTAGTCATAAACAGAGAATAAGAACTTAGTGTCGTTATGGCGATACGTGACATTTATGAGTGGTCATACTTGAAAGTGAACACCTGAAGGTTATCACAAAAACAAGAAACTAATGATATTGTAGTGTTTTGCCACAGCTGCTAGTTGTTTACAGTAGTGGTCTCCATATATTTTTTTTTCCCTAGTAAAATGCTTCAGGATACATATCCTTCGGTAGGCTGCTAATCTTAGCTATTACTGAAAAAACATATTCAACAGTTTCAACTTAAAACTTTCAAGAGACACAGCTTTCAAAATATCCCTGGACAATTTTTCTTTATAACAATAATAATGATAATTTAAACCCTGTCAGGTATGAGAGTGTTGGTAGTAGACCTGATATACACTTTCCCAGTATCAAGTGATGTATTGCTCTGTCATTGCGCTTAAATAAGACATCAATCTTCACAGCATCCCCATGACAACTGTTTGCCCTTTGCACATGTCTCTTGACAGGTGAAGTGATTCATTTGGTCTGTCTGAGATGAAAGACTACCTTGTCCCACTTGATGCGGATCTCCTCAGGGGTAATGTTGGTATAGGGGTTCGACAGGCTGGAGCTGATGCCGTAGTTCTGGGAGATCTTCTGCACCTCGTTGTAGATTCCGAGGATGGCCTGCCTCTCTGTGTCCGCTTCAGGCAGTGTGGCTTTGAACTGCTCGTGGGCGGAGACCAGGCTCTGTTGATTGGACAAAATCATTGACCACCTGGCCACAGCGTTGCAACACCATCCGGTAATGGTTATTTGAGCCGCGCAGCTTTCAGTTTGAGGAGAAACAGTGTCATGGAGAGCAGACGAGGCACCTGAATCTCTTCCACGGTATGCACGATGAACATGTCCTGCAGATCTTCCATGGCTCCTTCCATCCAGTTGTTGAAGGGTGCCGCTCTCTTGGCAAATTCTAGGAACAGCTGATCAATCGTCTCCAGCAGCTTCTCTGTTCTCTGCAAACAAAAACCAAGAATTTGATGATTTCGTGACTTTAAAATTTTAATATACAGGTAAATTTCATACAAGTGCACTTGTTCTTAATTTTACAGGTTTTAAAAAATTTGTCAGTGGCAATGTCATATTTATTTATATAGCACAATTAAACACAATATTGTTGACCAAAATGCTGAACAATAAGCAGGTAAGACAAAAACATAAGGGACAATAACAAACTAAAAATACAGTGGTACATTAAAATTTCACCACAAAATATATAAAATCATTAAGAGCAGTATGTAGTATATAACATATCAGGAGTAATGGAGCAGGGAGGGCAACTGCTCCCTCAATAATTTTGATGACAGAACACCACCCCCTTCCCAATAAAAACTATTAATAAGAATAAAAGTCAATAAAGCTATAAAGCTAAAAAAGATATGTTGTGCCCTCAAGGGGACGCCAAAGATCACGTGGGGCGCACGAGACTTTTGTCTTCTCTAAACTTGTCAAAATTATTTTTGCATGCTAAATAAAATCATAATAACACCATTACTGCATAATCAAAAGTCTGCATATATAAATATATATTTTTTTAGATACAAGAGTAGGGGATCTGCAAAGAAAAAAGGATGGGAACCACTGTTCTAGGTTATACCCCCCCTTCAAATAGCTGCTGCCATCCCTAAATGTTTTTCGCACATGCTAATGACATGGCACAACAACAGTTTATTTGCAGCTGACCAGTGTCCATAAGACAGAGCTGTTTTCATATGACATGGTTAGTTCCTATTTAATCAGGTCTAAAGCAAATGTCAGAATCAGGGCCCCTCTTATACGTAAAATCTTACATTTGTCAGTGCACTAAATGGCTGACTTATAATACGCCAACTTCAGATGGCGGTCGGCGTTCTTTTAGCCATGTTCATTGACTACAGCTGTTTTTCTGTAAATCGGGCTTGCGGTAAACGTGAACGGCCAAAGCGGGCACCGTTACGAGTCCTGACAGCGGGCAGCCGAGGGCATGCCCTTGTCTTACCTCTAGTGCCTCCCTCCTCTTCTGGGTGAGCGTTCCCAGCTTGTCCCACTGGTCACAGATTTTCTGGCATCGGTCGTTGATGCTCGCAGCGGCGTGATAGTCCAGCTCACTAGCGAGACAAGGCGGGGGTCACCGGGGGGGGGGGGGGGGCGGTTTAGGTAAATAAAAAAAAAGAAAAAACCAAAAGGTGGAGATTAAAAAAACAAGAGGGGCCAACAAAGGTGGGGGAGAAAAAAAAATCACCA
>JABJVR010000868.1:0-57627 GCA_025773905.1 Chitala chitala
GGGTGTCCCCTGCCCTGTGCCCTATGTGCTCTGGGATGGGCTCCAGGTTTCCCCGTGACCCTCACCAGGAATAAGCGATTAAGATGATGGATGGATGGATGGACATTAGTACAAATTGCCCTTTGTGGTACTCTGTGTGCGTGCGTGTAGAAGTCTGTGTAATAGTATTTTTATATATATATATAGTATTTTTGCTTATTTTCTTATTTGTTTATTTTCTTATTTGCTTATTTTCTTATTTGCTTAGTTTGTTTTTGCACTTTTATTTTGCAGTGTTTCTGCCTAGAAAGAGTACCATAACAAGGTGCAGGTTGATTTTTTTTAAGTGGTTCCTCACGCTGTCCTGCAACCTCATCATACCTCTGACCAGGAACTTTGTATGCAATGTCTGTGTTTTTCCCTTAGAATCAAATCTCCAAATTAGCTAAAAATCTCATGTACCTACAATGTAATTCATTTTAATGCCATAAATATTCAACTTCCAAACATCGTAAAAAAAATGTATACTCTCCACTTCAGTACCAACCAACTAATGCACACACTGAGCTCATATTGATACTTGCATTTGGCTCATTTCGAAATAATGTTTCACTGGAGCCCTGGCTGACGCCAAAAGATATAAAATGAGCCAGACATGCTTACTGTGTTTTGCGTGATAAACAGCAACAGATAGCGCACAATTACAGCCCTGTGGAGCAACAGAAAGGAGGCCGTAGCAGGGGGGGCAAAATAAAGGGGGCGCTAGAACAGATTTCGAGTGCCACTCAATTTGCTTGCTGACCCGATTAAAAAGACCCAGCGGTAGAACTTCCCATGCACAGCGGTGCCATTGGGGGCCAAGACAGAAGCTTTTCCTGGCCGCTGTGTGCATGTTTTAAATAATCATTCCTTACCTGTGCCTTTTGTGACCACGACCATATTAATGTTCCCGTCTGCTATGGGAATAGCTTGGTCCAATTAAAATGGCTTCTGCATTTAAATAAACGACTTTCACAAGAGCCCCCCCCACCCCACCCCACACGCTCTTTTATATGGAGGTCTTTTGTGACATTTTAGCTAAGCACGGTGGAGTAGAAGATAATTCCCTGGGGACAAAAAAAGCCACACTTCCTCGCTAGTTTGAAAGCGCACATGAGCCTGGCATAATTAGGTAGCCAGGTTCACAATACCACATAAGAACACGGCTGAGTCTGATAAAGGGGAGGGAATCATGCATTACCTCAGCCAACTAATGCCTTAATGCAGATCAGTGGGGGTTATATTAGGGGCAAGTTTTTACCATGTGGAAACTCTGTGGAGTAAACAAGGGCCCATTTGCATAATTTACCACTAATGGTACTATTTTCTGTCAGTAATTGTCATCCAGGGAGACGCTTTCATCACAAACCGTCAGTGGTCTATCAGATAAGGGAAAGGTTTCTCAAATGCATACTCTTATTTTTTGTTTATGGTAAATCGAAGTACAACAGCAGAAGGCAGTGGACTATAGGTGTATGCATGGGGGGCTGTGGAATATAAATATTTCTCAGTAATTACTGTTCTGCTCTCAAAATGCTCCTGGGCTGATTTGGATCCAGCAACAGACATTGTAAGGTCAGCGTAGGGCAGGAGAGGCAGAGGACAGTGATGGAGATGAGCTGGATAACCAGCAAAGCAGGGGTGAGCGTGGCCTTGACGTCAACGAGGCGCACAACAGAAGGCTCAAGTTCAAACAGTGTTTATTTATCCAGTGCAGCTAACAGGGCCCATGGATTGTGTTTGACATTAACATACAAGCATCGAATTCACCTGAACAGATTGTTTTCATCGGAAGTATGAGAGCAGCACAAAGTAAACAACGGTGGTAATTACAAGGAGAAGCAGAAACCAGCAATGCACAGGAAGAAGCGTAGCACAGACCAGATGTGTGCTTATATATCTCAGGGAGAAGCATGCAGCTGCAGTGTGGGGCAGAAGAGACAGAATCTGGAGCCCCTAGCTGCGAGAAGGGGAATGCTGAGCACTTAATCTGTGCGAAAACCGAGGAGTCACACGCGTGACAACTGGCGAAAGGTTACTCGCTCTGCCTTTGGAGAGCTTTGTCGGGACATTGATTTCCCATTAAGCCAACAGCCTTTCCTGTGCTACCCCTCCCTCAACCCCGATAAGGTGTCATTTGATATATTTTACCACCGAGCAATTAATCAGAGGTCAGGCTGTTTTGGCTCAATGATGGGCTAATTGAAACAGAACTGTGTGCAGAGACAGCACTTGAGAGCGAGTGCTGAGATTTTATTTTACGTTTTTAGTCATTTTTATCTGTGGGGTGGCACAATGGCACAGGAGATAGTGCTGTTGCCCCGTACCTCCAAGGTCAGGGTGCTATGCCCAGTGCTGGAGCCAAGCTTGGATAAAAGGGGATAATTGTGTCAGGAAGGGCATCTGGTGTAAAAACCTCTGCCAAATCACTTACGGATTGTTACCTGGGGTCTAGTTGATCAGCTGTGGTGACCCCCTCACAGGGAATAGCCAGAAGTTGACCACATTCATTTCTGTGCGTGTGTTTGAACAAGGCTGGGACAAGTGTGTTTTATTCATGATGCGAAAGACAATGCTCAGCTGCCACATAAAGCCAGATTGTGCTCTACTGACTTGTTGTTACCACAACTGTCCCAAAAGCATTTATTAGTGAAAACCAATAATTTGATGCCCTGTGGTGGGTTGGCGCCCCGTCCTGGGTGTCCCCTGCCTTGTGCCCTATGTGTTTTGGGATGGGCTCCAAGCTTCCCTGTGACCCTTAACAGGATGAAGCGGTATAGAAGATGACTGACTGACTGACAATAATTTGATAGGGTCACAGATGTATTCAGACCATGAAATCTGGTTAGTTGTAGCATTCTTAACCCCTTAGGCTAAGAAAACTCTCAGAAATCCATTTAACGAAATCCTGCGAATACAGTATTTAGCATGAAACACCCCGGAGAACCTATAAAATGTTTCATGGTCATCAGCAAGAATTTCCCCTTCAACTGCTAAACTATTCACACTCACGTGTTGTCATTCAGTCTTTTGCGACTATTATGTCCTTTAAATATCTAGGAACTTACATAGATCTCTTAATGGTTGATTAAAAAAACATATTTGCACGATATGACAATTGAGATGTTGCCAAAATGCTTTGTTTTGCTTAGATTGCATTTTAAATGCCAAATAATTTTTAATTTTCTAACCGATTGCTTTTTCATATTCTGTTCAATCCACTCCCTCCCAGTTTCAATAATATTACAAACAGTTGCATTTTCAACATTTCCATATTCACAAGACACAAAGATGCCACTTCCCTGCTTCTGCACTGAATCCACTGAGATTTTATAACTAAGGCAACCATTTACTCAACAGCTTTGTTAACAGAAACTGTTCTTAAATGATCATTGTAGATGCTTAGGTGAAGATGACAGATATTATGTTTTATCTCCTCTAAATGAATTGTGTGCCTGATGGAATTTTTCACCCCAAGGCATAAATTTGTCTAAATGTTAAGGATTATTCATGTAACTGAATATAACATTTCACTGAACCAAAGAGGAATACACCAAAGTACAAAAAAAGAATACAAACACAAAATTGAAGTTATAACTAAACCAGCGTTACACCCAATATATCAACAATAATAAACCACTGGGTATAACATGAGCAAACTCATGACTGACTGTCTGCACCTCAGAGTAAACTCACTTACTCACTTACTCACTCACTTACTTACTCACTCACTCACTCACTCACTCACTGAGAGCACCAAGGAAAAAATATTGATGTTTGAGCACAGAGAACAGGTAGGACAGGGTATAAATAACAAAGTGACTGATCAATAAATGTTATCAGTCAAGATGTAGATCACCTTTGGAAACCATGCTTGGTAACAAACAGAAGATATCGGTCACTTTCTCTAGTATGGGCAATGGGCACCATAACCATACAAATTCCCTACATATTTTTCCTATTTTTCCTAATGACTTTCAAAAGCTAACCTTCTACTTGAGTTTTAAAATGAAAAACAATAACAACAAATCAGGCACCCAGTGGTTCATGTTAACCACTGTGAACTGTAGGGAAACAGCTGACTTTTGTGCTGCCATGGTGACTGATTGCCAGTTTTATTCCTGCATATTATTTGGGTAACAAAACCCAGCTGGCTCTAATATAACAAGTTGTGCTGTGAAGGAAAAGTAGGGCCAGCTGGGGGAGCTTCAGAAATGGCTGACCATTCTCTAGATGGTTTGGGTTTTGCCTCTTATGATCTCTGAAATTGTTACAATTTAGTCATTTCAGAGATCAACATTCTGCTAGATCAAAAAACAAGAAAGCATTTCATTATTCTACAATTGAATTTTAGCACCATGAGTGGCCCAAAAAGTGGATGGGTGTGATTGGATGGTAATAACTAACATTTTTGCCAAAATAAAATCAGGATTCATTCGATTCAAATGCAGTTTCTTTGGAATTGGCGATGAGTAATGGAAAGAGAAAGTACACAAATGCTGTTGAGTTTGGTTCATTGTAACGCTCCTTCCACACCTGTGTTTCTCAAATTATATGAGTCTCTCTCATAGCTAAATCAGTGCACGTGCTGTGAGGTTATTGTCAGGAGATTATGGGTTTATTTCAACTTCTTTCTCCCTTTGCCTAGCAACAATTATTCTATTCTCGTTGGATGTTCTTGCATCTTGGGAAGCCACGGATTATAGTCGTCTCAAAGGTGTTTGTATAAAAAAAAAAAATCTGTTCCCCTCCCCCACCAAATGCAACTTTGAAGCCTGAGTAACCAGGTAGAGGCAGGCACAAACAGGTGATGCAGTGAACTTGGCACATGTTTAATTTCGCAGCTCCTATGGATGGCAGCAGAAGGTGCAGATGAACGACTGCGTGTCGTATCTGCTCTCTTCCTCTCGTACGAACATTTTATAGCTGTGCTGGAAGTTACACAACAAAATGTGGCCTATTCTTTTAATGGTGCGGGGCCTATACCTGTGACACTGGCGTATATGTCTGGGGACAGTGGGGGTCAATGATGAGAGTGATGTCCAGGTGACAGTTCTACAGTCATTCATCTATGGATTATAAAAAATTCAAGGCTGACTGTATAAAATATATACATGCTGCAGAGTCTCTCTGAAGCTCCCACTGTTTACATTGCAGCATATATATTTATACCTTATGCCCTTAATTAAAAGAAAATGCAGGAAACACCATTCATTTGGGTGCTTTTTGCTTGGTGCTTTTTGAACAAGAAATTAAATGCAAAATTATCTTTGTACCTCATTTATTATTTCTTCAGGGAGTACGCTCAGAGGTAATGGTGAATTTTTTTCATTTGTCTCATTAGATTCATTAAAAATGATATATAAATAATAGCACAGTTACGGTTGGAATCACCGCTCCTATAACTCAGCCTATAACCGTTATGCATGTATGGACTCCTAATTGCAGCTAATTGGGCGACAACCGAAACAGTCAATTTGATGGCTGTTGAGTTAAAAAACATGCTGAAGGGACTTAGATTTGCACATTTAGTGCTGTGTGGACAATGGAAGTATAAATGCTGTCTGTCAACTGACCCCGTTTCCACAGGGTTCTACTTTTACACTTTCAGAACCATCACTAGCCACCCTAACACCTCAGTCATTTTGGCTCTTTCAGCTTTTTTCCCAGGAATTGGTGAAGTATATACTTAAAGTACCACTACACCATCCGCATAGACAAATTTAATTACTTTAAAGATTAATGTAGTCTTATATACTCATATACTTTTCATCAGAGTGGCCCCAAAATAAAAAAAAAACTAATTTGCATAATGGCTCCTTAGGCTGTAAAGAACATGTTTTGTATAACAAAAAAATAAGTACTGGTTCATGTACACAGAAAAATTTGAAGCAATCGTTTACAATTATAATTTTCATGAGGTGCCTTCTGGATATTTCAATCAGTGGTTTGGAAAAGACGTCCCTCTTGTGCTGCAGTGTTTTACAGCAAAAGGCTGTAAAAAGGACATGAGAATCGGTTGCCAAAGATGCAGCGGTTCAGAGAAGCCTTTATTGCTGCCTAACAGTGTTAAACTCTGTGATTAACACAAGATAAGAGTTTTCTGTAGAAGCCCTGGCCTCTGGTCCACTTTGTGTAACCACTTCTCCAAACTTCTCCAGTTAACCTGTAGGGTTTCATATAACACACAGCTCAGATCTCCTTAGGCTGACAGAAAACAGATTATATGCAGGACAGAGATAATGAAAAATGTGTCAGTTATACTGCAAGTTACAATCAAATTAACCCTTTCATGCATCGTGCTCACTACTGTGGAAAGCTGTTTAAAATGCAGTCCACCTGAATGGACATGTGAAGAACTCCTTAAAAATGCATGTAAAAAACTTCAGTTTTTTTATTTTGATGCCCAAAGATTAATAAAAACACAGAGGAAAAACACCTTGCTGTGACTTTCATAACTCATGCATGAAAGGGTTAACACATATTTAAACAACTTGAGTCAAATCCAATCAAGCATATTTTTTGAAACGAGGTCTGTTTCACACACGCACACATACACACACTGTCACATTTAAATAGAAAACCACAAAGAACTGCATAATAAATGAAAGACAAATCTGACAAATAATTGTTTTTGTAAAAGGTGTGCAGTAAGTACTAGGTCTTTTATAAACACTTATTGCATAACACCATGTCTGTGGTCATGATTTTGCCCCGTGATGTCTTCAGCAATTCATTAGTCTCTTTCTCTTAAGGGTGAAACCCACAAATGTTCCACAACAATTGCCCGCAAGAGAACAATACTCATATTTTTACAACCAAGAGCAATGGGGCTCTAACGGTCAGCAGGTCAACAAATGATTTGTGTTGCTGGGGTCCTGGAATCGATACTAAGCATATCAACGCAACTTCCAGTTCAGAGTGGCTTGTTTAAATCCAGTTTCGTGGGGGGATAACTTGCTTCCTGCAGGGAATTGGGGGACAATCGGCTTTGTTTATTTACTGCACGTTTGCTACGTGTGAGTAGAGGCCGACTTTGTCAGACTTTGTAGATTTCCCACAAGCCATCACCATGGCTTCATACCAGCAGCATTCTGGCACGTTTGCACTACATGCTTTCATTAAGATGTCCGTCATTCATTTTATGCAAAGTATGTCTGTCCATTTAATTAACTTACCCACATTATTGCACAGCGTTAGAATAGCCTGCATTTCTCACATTTGAAGATTGTACGCTCTTCTGTGGCAAATTTGCTGTAAACAGCAACACTGAGCATCCTAATTATATGTGGTCCATTATCTCAATAAATGTGTTCCTCTGGCAAAAGGCTATATGAGCTACTTTTACAAATACTGTGTGAGGTTTGATTGGACCACTAAGGGTCCATTATGCCACTCTAGCACCATATAATAACATTTGCTCTGTGGAGTTAGGAGACTGGATAATCTAGTGCCAGTCGAAGTGGTCTGTTCACAAATTTGCTAATAAAAAGGGATGAGTGCAGTCTTAGATCTCCTTATGCTGGCATCTTTGAGAGGTGATGGAGAACAGATGGGACGCAAGTGCTGGGACTGAACATGTGACTTGCTGAAGCAACAATAACCATCTATCATAAAGAGGAACTTGGAATATTCCAAGCTCCTGGCTCATGCCCTCACAGACAGTTTGAAATCATCTGAATATGATGACCTCCCTCCTTTATGGCTAGTGCTGGAATTGAGCCCTTCACTTATCTCAGAAGAGAAGAGAAACAATGAATCACGTCAAACTGTGGAAGTCCTGACGTGCTCTGCAGTGGGATAACATTCACTGTTACAACCCTTAGCAAATGACGTCAAAGATGAGAAATATATAAATATATATCGACAGTGTACTTATAACACTGCAATACTACATTGCCAGTTATGTTCACTGTTATATTTTTGTCATACCTTTGATGGTGCAGTTAATTCTCCCCTGAAGTGGCTCTTCATATTTCACGTCGCTGGTATATTTGACTGGTATGCCAAACCAACTGCACTGTCCACAGCCGCCTCCAGAGGGAGCCGGTCTGTCATGATCACTTGAAACCCTCATCTGCGTTTTCGTCCCAGACCGATCGGTTGTTCGAGCTTCTGCTGAACATCTGCATTCCCAGATGAACTCTCTGACTGGCCAAACCGTGAGATTCTCTTAGTGTACCCGTGCTATGTCCCATCATTGTCTGTTATTAATCGTTGACGTCCGCGGCAGTCTGTTGACCAGAGCCCCTACTGAATTTTTGAGGCTGCTTCTGGCTATATCATTATTTCACAAATCTGTCATATAGAGTTATTTGCTATAACCTCAAGTAAAGCATGCTGGAATGGTACCATCATCTTTACCCCCTGCTTAGATAATAGAATATCTACCAGTAATCAAATCTAATCAGTTTAATTGAAACTCAAAAATCATCAGTATAAAGATTCTTTCCTCGCTGCTTTGTGGGACTGAATGCTGTTTCTGTTTCAATGCAAGCTGCATTCTTCTTTTCATTTCTGTGGGAGATATTCTTCCGCTTTTTTCATTTCTTCTCCAGATGAAATGAGAAAGGTCCGACATGTGTCAGCGCAGGTGAAGCCTGTCATCAGCTAGGTGCCAGCGCAGGTCAGTCTTGTCTTCAAGCAGGTGTCACCTTTTGTCAGGGATCTCTGCAGCCATTTGCCGTGATTGTGTAAGTGTCTGACCAGTTGGCATTGGTTGAATGCAGAGGATTGTCAAAATGCAGTAATGTTTCCTTATTGCAGACAGGGAAGAAGCAGTCAATGTTCTCCTTAAATCAATAAGAAACTGTATCAATGCTTAAATTAACAAGAATCTTTCTGGAAAGATAATTGTCTCAAAGGGATGGGAGAATGGCACGTTTTTTCTGAACGGTGACCTAACGCTGAGGTACTATCACATAAGTCTCTCTTCTCAACCATCACTCTGAAGTTCGGTAAAACCCAGTTATGCGTGTGCATGCGATTCACATTCTGCTAGGAGGTTCTGCACTGTCACTTCCAAGGATAAGAAATGCTAAAGGTGTGCAGAGGATTTTTAAAATAATCATGTTTTTTATGGCTGCTGTGAAGTAAAAACCAATAATTCATTTTGATTTGGAAATTAGAACCTACTAAAAAAACACAAACAGTATGTGCTAAGTAGCCAGAGTTCGCATTCCAAATTTCCATGTGCCTTGTACAAAATGACAGTTAGTAAAAGTGCACTGGAGCAGCACCGTGGCTCAGTGGATAGCACCATTACCTCATTCCTCTGGGATTGCGACCTTGGAGCCAGATCTTGGTAATGTGTGTATGGAGTTTGTGTTTTCTCCTTTTGTATGAGTTTACCTGGGTTATCTGGTTTTCTTATACAGTACAAAGACTGTTAGCCATTCAAAAATACACTCCTTATAACCATAAAGGCACACACATATTTGTCAAGGTTTAGCAGCAACCACTAGCGTGGTCCACTGCATGCATAATCATTAAAAGCATACACTTTAGAATATTACATGACACATGCAAACCCCTTACTAGAAACAATTAATCTGCAATTGATCCATATTTCAGCAGAACTGGGAAGAGTGTAACAAAAAGATTTATGTTCTAGAATTAAAGCTTTTCCATTTGTACCTCTCCACAACAAGCTAACGTTTTCCAGACAATAAACTATCTTGCAAGAAAATTACACCAATCATAAAAAGACATGTAGTGGCACATTTCTGGAAAAATAAGACAAACGTGACGTAGAAACCTAAACGCAAACCCACCCACTTGGAATGATTGGTGTTTTATACACAAAGAACTGAGGAAAAGCAACCGCAATACAGGACGGGTACTGAAATTTGAATCATAGCAGATGACACGCAGCGCCAACAAGGCCATCAAACCGTTAGCTGTTATCTGTGTCAGCTTTTCCGCTGAGGTGAGATTTTATCTGATTAGAAAGGGAAAGAAACTGAAGACAACCTTTGGCCCTGGATTTTCTCGCTAGTTTTGCAAGCAGAAGCAGATATTTCACAGCCAGGCGTTTCACATTTTAGCACATTAAGGAAAAGGGGAAGCAGAAGAAGGTGTTCTTCTCCACTCTTACTTGTGAATTTTGACAGTAATGTGCTTCTGTATCTAGACGTGAGTAGATCGTTCATCTGCATTGGACAAAAACCTGCTTCACAGAAGGAGGAACAAAAAGAAGGCAAGAAGAAAAGACAGGGAACAGAGTACATGGTTCACATGAGGTTCACTAGGCATCCATAAATTATACCTAAATATGGTACAAAGGCTCCTGAGACACCCTACATTACTGTTATAGTTCTCCATGAAATATGCTAAAACACATAAGAAATCCTGGTGTGATACTTGAGAGGAAGATCTGAATTACCCAAGAATGCTCCTGAAACACGATATGATGTGAAACGAGTGGAGAAGAACAGAGCGCTAAGTGGCTGTGGCCGTGACCGTGTACACTTAGGGCCCAAACCCTGAGGAATGTTCACACCACACATGACAGTGTTTCCACACACGGAGTAATATTGTAATAAGGAATTCAGTGTTGTTGCTCCATGTACATGTCATCATTAGAGCACTCAGATATCTGCACCTGTCTGCCCTATTACTGTGTGTGTGTGTGTGTGTGTGTGTGTGTGCGTGTGTGTGTGTGCGCGCGCGCAAGAGCAAGAAGAAACTTAATTTGTTCTTATTTTATTTACACATCATTTTCCTGACAGTAACCCAAGAGAAACCCCACTGTTTGAGGTTAGTCCAGTTACCATACTCAGAGAGAGCAGCTGGCAGATGTTTTATTAATTGCTGTGACTTCACTGTAGGGAATTTAATATATGAAAATGAATGACAAGATAACAAAACATGCATAACAAGTCTTGAAAGGATGTAAAAAAAAAGATTTTTCCTAACAATTCCTCTTTGTAATTATAGTCATACAATTAAAGTCCAGCCAGTAGTCATCTATGAATCTGTAAAAGGCTTTTTGCTTTAACATTACCGCATTAAATGACAAAGAAGCTATCAGCATATATATACAAATGATGTCGCAACATATGGCTTTAGCCAGAGGCTGCGGTTTACTAATGGGAGTTTTCGTGTTCTTGTGGCAGCACGTTGCTGGATGGATTTCAGTCGAAGTTGCTTCATTTGTTGACTTTGTCAAAGAAAAAAAGTCTGATGCTTAGAACCTAATTGGATTTGAAGCTCAGCACTACACTCCTCTGCGCTCGTTAGTTTTTATTTGTAATATTTATGAGGCACTACATTTGAAACGGCCTCGCATGTCCTGACCTGTCCTTCAAACCTAAGTAGAGAAGCTCCATTGTTGTCATTGAGGTACGAAGGACATGGGGAGGCAGGGGGCTGTGCTCAGATGACCCCTTGCACAATTTTTTTCTTGTTGCTGCAGTGGAAATACTAGGCACTGACCTGGATAGAACCCCTCACTTGAACTCTGAGGAAATTCAGTTGCTGGGCCCTGGGGAAAACTTGTACTGCTCCTGAGTCTGAGCCTGTGCTTTACAAGCACGCCCATTGATGGCCATTTACAGAACTGTGGGGACCTGATAAGCAGTCCCATCCTAATCAACACAGATGGTCCCTTATATAAGCTCGGCACCAGGGCAATCAATACCTAATTTGTTGCTCAAAGCAGATATTGTTGCATGGTCCTAAAAATACCTCAATGACAAAAAGGACTGGATAACCTCTCTGGCTTTCATGTCACTCCAGTGGGGTGAAATGTTTTCAGAACAAAGCAAATCGCCACAATTAACGACCCACAAACGAAGCCAAGCCCAATGCAAATCATCAGATTCTGACGATTTAATTGAGTCTCTGGGGACTTCTGTTCCTCACTGTTGATTTTGTTTGTGTTGAAATGCAAAAAGAAGCTTGACATATACAAGAGAGAGGGGTGCACTTACTTCAAAAACAATCTTTTGAACGGTTCAAGAGCAGTTCATTCATTTCAGGCATTAACATCATCTTCACACATTAATTGTCAATTGACTGCTGACTGGTTACTTATTACTGACAGTAAGTCCACCCTTTACTCTGATTGAATAAGACTGCACTGAATTTTATTTTGCACAACTATCGTCTTGATGTATTGACATTTCTGTATGACTTATGCCATGGTTGGTCCAGAATATGTGAAAAAATGAGTAATGCTTTTGATTGCCTTACAAGTCCTAAGACTCGAAGAAAAAAATAACTCTTTAAAAACTCAATTGAACAAACTTAGCTTCATTAATGATTGTCTGAAAGGTATATTTATGACGCACTGCACTTTCTCATTCCCTCTCCTCACCTGAGCTTGTAGTTTCATTAAACGCCTCTTTCCTGTCAGCGCTGAAAAGAGAGGCGTGGATTCCTGTTAGGAAGACACATAACATCCTATGGGACTATATTTAAGTCTAAGACAGGAAATAAATAAAACAGTGACTGCTCAGTCTGCCTTCTGCATTACTGCAGTGGAACAGCACACACATACTGCTCATTGATCAGCTGACAATTAAGAGTCGTGGCATTCATTTTCTAGAAAATTACAGGGCCATCAATACGCATTGTACAATGACAATAAAAAAGCACATTTGAAGGCGGCTTAACGATATGCTGTCGTGAAAACTGTGGCTGGAGTAGGTTTTACCGGAACATCGCTCAGAGAGCTTAACCACAGTGCTAATGGTGGACCCTGTACTTACCACAGTGTAACTGTGTTCACTGTGCTGGTCTTACTGAATGTAAGTCGAGATTTTTATTTTTAACCGAGCCCAGATTTTTGCAAGAGCATTTTTATTCCCGACCAAGAGAAGCTAGAAAGTGACACTAAATGCCTTTGCTTTGCATCTGTCTTGCTCTAGCCCAATTATAACTGCAAGACGTGTGAGATTATTTCCGAGAACCGAGCAGATTTGCAGTCAGGGATATGACGCGCTGCACGGAACACAGGAGACGAGCACTTCGTTTTCTCTAGGCTGTGGAGAGCCCCAGCCAGCTCAGCTCAATGCAGATTTGTCGCTGCACATTGGAGGATTGGGGGAGGGGAGTGGGTGGGAAAAAATAATATGAGCTTTACAGAGACCAGTGTCCAGCATTGCACATTTGTCACAGTGATTAGCAAAATGGCTCACGCTCTGAGAGGTAGAGAGTGTGGCGAAAAAGCAGATGGAAGACAGGGAGCCAAAGTCCTGAATCAATGTTACACCAGGGGCCACGTTTTCCAGCATGTTCTGCAGACCTGCATGAGTATCGCATATTAAAACCTTGCTGTTGTCTGCCTGGAGGTCTTGGAACTGAAGACTGAGTGAACATAACGATGTTCCAACCAAGAGGCAAGGGTAAGTTAAATCAGCAATTGTGGCTGGCAAGTAACAACCTTAAGTCACGAAAGGTCACGAAAAGTCTGTAAAAGGTCCCTAAAGGTGGGCACTGAAAGAGCCCACAATGCTACCTATTTGGTAACAAACAATAGAAGGACCAATCTTATTTACTTTCATTTATTTTGCAACTACTTGTAATGGACCAGGTTGCTTGGTAAATATGGTGAAAAAGCTAAATATCTTGGATATTATGAGCTTTTCATTTGATACCTGGTAGTTTGGTTTACTGTTAAAAAAAATAAAAACTGGGTTCAAAATTAAGTGGGTCTGGATAATTACGCTACAGAATATGAAAGGAGCTCAACAGAGCTGTAAAGCACCCAGTGTTCAGCATCACAATATTCATTATTATTTACTAATTACCATGACAACAGAAATTTTACAGAGGAAAAAGACAGTTGGAGCCACACCATTTTTTTTGTCAAGCATTCATTACTATCAAATGCATATGAAAATGTGAACCAATTCCCAATTAATTAAAAAAATACATTTCTGTTTAACATTGTGTTTTATAGTCATCAAACTTTTTTCAATTATAAATAACTTTTTACTGAGGCTTTAATTTTTTTTTTATAAGAAACAGCACACTCAAATGTTTTATATTATTGTTGAAATGTTCAGCAAATATTTGTCTGAATGTAACATGATTTGGTGTTGACCTCTGTCTCCCACATGATGACACCAAACATACCATGTGACCGGTGTTTCAATATAACATTCTGGGTCTTTTGGCATCTTTGATTACTGCACTTACTATGGCTCGTTTTGGTTTTTGCTGCACCTGTTGGGCTGTTGTTCACGGGACTTTTGCACCTTCACTCAGGAGACATCGTGCTCCAGACACACGGAGGACTCATGAGAGGCACTCATATTTATAATTTTAAAAAATCGCAATGCAGTGCAATTTGTGTATGTGTATGATGCTTCCGGCACCTTCCCAATGAAAGGCGCTTGTTTGGACTTCGGTGCAGTGGAACACCTGTTTCTATAACCTCAGCACCTCCCCTTGGTGCTGCTGTAGATGGAGCTATTGCACTTGTATGCCCAAAAGGTGGAGGAAAATTTGTTATTTAACCCTAAAATACTGTTTTATATATAGAACATAGGAAGAAACCGTAATTTATGCAAACCCTACACTCTGTAGCATGCGCTAGATTCATTAAATAAGCTAGTTTTAAGACTCTGCACAAAGGAAGTCATGAACCCATCCATTTACACATAATTACACCTTTGTTAATATCATAATTCCCGACAGAGTTTATGCGACTGAAGGTAGTTTTCACTGGATGATGGCATAAGATCATGTATGTTTGCATTTCTTTAATTTTATTTATTTATTTTTTAAGTCTTTGTAGAAGAAACTGTAGTCACCACGTTTGAGAAAGTGCACAATAACACGTTCAAATACCTAAACAGACTATTGACAAGAAATGTTACTGAAAATATTAATTCAATTTGGTTTCATACAGCATTGTGGTTTTAATACATCTTTATTAGTGTCATATCCAAGCACAATAACATCTCTGTCTTTTGGGCTCTCCAGGTTCTCCACGTAATGGAAAAGCTCTAAGCTTCAAGAAAAGAGTAATATCATTTTGCTTTGGGGACTCGATTATATTGGTTTGCGGACAATGTAAGAAGCCTCCCATGGGAAGTAGGAGCCATGGATGAAACAGAATGACAGCAGAACATCAGGTTTAATTAATGTTTCTGTTTACTAAGAGTGAAGGTGAAGATTTACGTCTCAATCACAGACACAAAACCTTGCAGCTTTGACTCTGCCGTCTTCCATCAAGGGATACACCTTCATACAGCTGTTTCCAGCTAGCTCCTGACGAACTGAGGGACAGATTGCAGTTTCGATGCCCACCCCCTCTCCCCTCAGCAGTAATGTAATTCCAGGTATAACAATATAGACATTATACGTGTAATAAAAATGCTCCAAAGAAAACGATCTCTTCGGACATAACAAAAATCATCCTTGACAATGCAGTGATGGAGCGGTCACAGTGCCATATTTACTGGCTGTTCTGCGATAAGCATCAACTGTGCAAACGGGGGGACACGTCTGCCCCCCCCCCCACTCTCCCACACAGTTCCACTTTTCAAGTCATTTTCAATAACAACCTACCCAATCATTGCTGCACAGAGAGCTAAATAGAGATTGAGAACACGTTCCGGGAAATATAGGGTGCAAATCAAGGTGTGATAATAGCATATGTGCCGCTACATCATATGTAATTTAAATATACACAGTCGCACATGCGCGCACGCACACACACACACACACACACACACACACACACCAAAGGCAGCTCACTGTTTTACTTGAACAGTACATCCTTGCCTGCCCATGTGATGTCTGTCCTCAGTTATCCTCCAGAGATCCTTTTACTCAAACCCAAGCATGTACTGACACCACACCCCTGTAATTCGACACCCAGCACCACCTAATCACAATAGCAATCAGCCAAATAATAAGGACACATTGTCATCATTAGACACGTTGTTACACACTATTTAAACCATTTGTTATCGCACGACTCCCGGTGAGGAAATGTTTAATAACAGTTTTGAATGTTGGCAGTTTCTTCTGGACATGGACATGGACATTTTTTTCTGATTTGTTGTAACCCTGTGGCTCTTGTAACCTGCTTTTGCATGGTTGACTACAATTTTCTTTATTGCTGCTGCATGTTTGTAATTTTTTTATCCTGTTTGTGGGTTAGCCATCTACAACTATCTAATGTTGGTCTCTGGTTGACTCTACAAATCAACACCATACTCTGACTGGGTCCTCTCTGTCTCTGAGTGGTATCTTTACAGTGGGAGGAAACCAACACTTCCTGTCAAAACCATTGCAAATACAGGGAGAACATTGAAACTACACGCTATTCGAGCCAGGCCCAGATTTTAACCAGCATGGTTACCATGTCACTCGTCACTTTCCCATCCCACTTCCTTGCTGTTACTGAATGTCTTCCTCCTTCAAGCATCTGTACACTTTTCAGTTATCTCGCTGTACCTTTTTATAAAGTATAATGAAATAAAGAAACCTTTTGAAGACAAATTCTATTTGAATGTTGTTTTTAGCAGCTAAGGTACATAATTTATTCCTGTTCAATGCGAAGAAGGCATTCATCAGCAGAAAAGCAAGAGGGGCCATCTCATAATTAATGTTTTTCTCTGGTTCAGATGGCAAGACATATTAATAAAAGCAGGGACAAGAAATATCATTTCAAAGCATGTTTGTGTTCGGTGAAAAGGAAAAACTACGACTTATCGTAACCTATGCTATCTGTCAAACAGCCCCCCTTTCCCACCCCAAGAAAAATCTGCTTGTTTTCACGCATCCAGAAATAAACTGGCATGGTGGTTGTATAAGTTAAGAACACAGAACTGCTTTTCTTTTAGCGCAGACCCGCCTGGTCAGGCGTGTGTACTCTGCTTGCGTTTCTGCTGCCTTCCTCCCCCAGAGACCACGTGCTTCCATTGACATGTGTAAGATCACGTTGATAGGTGTGCGGCCTATCAAACACCGTCGGCTTCACAGAACACGTTCTTCATCATCAGAATCATAGTCATCATTGAAATAGCATGAAATGCAAGAGTTGACAGTGTTTTTCAAGGGTGGACAGCTACAATGCCTTGCTAAGCATGTTTTGATCCACCCAAGCCTTTACAAATACACCACAGCCAATAAACAATTAGTGTTTCTGGTTTATTTTTACATGTTGTGCATCCACGCTGGTTGAGGCCTGGTTTACATGTGGAATCCTCCCATGATACATTTTAAAAATTACCAATTCTGTGCAAACACTAGTGTTGGGTAATTAATTTTTCACTGCATCCTTAATTACATTGCGATTCTTCCCGGGTGGTAGCATTCCACTGCACCGCTTCACTTCCTGGAGTCTCCCGAAATAATCACAGGCTTCCGCGAGGAGCACGCGCCCCTTTCCGTAATCTTCCTGTAGAAAATAATTTCTCTCACAGCAGGGAATTAATTATCATTAAGGCTCCCAACAGACGGTATCATATGTCAGGCCATGGTGCGCAGTGACCACGCATGAGGGAAAGTCCTTGTTTTAACTGTGCCGGCCAAATGAGCGATTGGTTTTGGTGCCACAGATTTATGTACAGAGCTTACAGAAACCTGAGAAGAGTCGTTGTACATGGGAAGTCTGGCGACAGCGTAAAATTCTCTGCAGGTTAGCTTCTTGGTATCGGATGATATTTTACTTTCCAGTGTTTAGACATTTACAACTGACAGCATAACATAGGCCCTATATTTATAAATGGTTTGTGATGTAAATAACAGGGTTTTTTATTATTTGTAAAATGCATGACAGTGTTATTTTATTTAACTGTACCCAAAGGCACTCTTTCTCAACTGTCTATTATAATGTATATAAGTAATGACTGAGATGAGCCCCCCCCCCATGTGAGTGAAACCCAGACCAAATGGTCCAGCTACCCCACCCCTCCTGCCGCCATGTAAAGCCTAATTTGAGGTACCCAAAACACACTCTTGTGACTTTTCTTCACTCTCATTAAGTAAAACTGAAATTGCTTTAATCAATTTATATGTTGTCAGAACATAATGAACCTGCAGAATAATTGATGAGAAGTGGACTGCTCCTCAAGACAAAATAAACGATCGTTTGCTCACTCTACTGTAATGAAGGAAGCAGTGAACTTGTCTTCCATAACGGATTACTAAAACTACATGACGAAGAAATCTAATAAAAAAGCTATAAATGAGAAATTTCGGAGACACTGGTATTCAACAAAAGGAAAAAAATGGTGGCTTTTATGTGCCAGTTACATTTCCAAGATCAAAGACATTACTGGATAGTCATGCAAACCTTAGAAAATTTCAACCCCTGCTTAGTTTATATTAGTAAAAATCATAGGTTTGTTATTGGTTTTCTTAGGCTTGTCCCAGAATGTACGTTTTGTAAAATAGCTATTTAAAAAGATAATTTATTTGTGAATGTGGGCATATACTTAATCAGCAGACAAGTGTCAATTTTTTATTTTATTTTGTTAAAAGCTCATTACTTAAGTCACAGTCTGATGATGCATAACACCATATGTTTCATTTATAAAATGTCTTAGTTATCTGTTTCATGGCTTTCTTGACTGAGATTAAAATAAAAGAGAAAGATGTTTCAACAGAATTGAATACCCACCCAAAAAGCAGTTAACCTGACTCCATATGTTGAATTTAGACTTATATTGTACACCCTTACTTGCCAAAAATTCACATGATTGTCTTCACTGATCTACTGATTAGAAACAGAAGGTTATGAACTTTGTATGTTTGCTTACTGGTCACACCAAAGTTCAGTTGTCCATTTACAAACCATCTAGCTTTGTCACTTCTTCGATTTTCAACATTATTAAGTTTTAATAGCTTTTCAAGAATTATGCATCATCTAATTTTTTTCCACCACAAAATATTAACTCAGCAATCACAGTGTGTACACTGTGAAATATCTCACATTTAGAAAATAAGCTGTATTTGTAACACATTTAGACTATGTTTAAATGTGTGCATTGCAAGTGGTGGTAACAATAACAAGCAGCCCTGGCCCATGATGGGAAAATTTACGCTGTTGCCGCAGCTGTCTGTGCAGCGGTCACAGGAAGCCCATTAACACTTGAGAATAAGGTGAAAAAATACACACAGTATTTATACTAACCAGTACACTGGCAAAAGAAAATGAACTTCCACAACACAGTGTCAAACACCTGAAGCAATAAACAAACCATTTGCACTGTTCATTTTATTTATTGTACTTTATTAATCCCAGAGGGAAATTGCTTCTCTGCATTTAACCCACTCCTCGAGGGGAGCAGTGGGCTGCCAGCCACATGCGGCACCCGGGGAGCTAGCGGCCGAGTGTCTTGCTCAAGAGCGCACCTGGCCGTGCAGGGATTTGAACCAGGAGACTTCCGTATCCAACCCTGACGTTCTACCCATTGAGCCACCAGGCTGCTAATAATTACACTAGGGAAAGAACAAAAAATGTGCACGCCCTTTCTATTATACAGCCTGAGGTCACATGACAAGTATCAAATAAGACAAGAAGATTATAGCCCATTTTACAACTGAGAGCACATTTCGTGTTCAAATGTTAATATACACTTCACACACAAAGAGTAAGTGCACCTAGATGTGGTGATCACATGACCGCACTGATCAGGCACACATGAGCTGGTTTGCGCCTGTACGACTTGGTGGGGTTAAACGCAGAAGCATTGCACTGATCTAAAGTATGGTCAGCTGGTGGTGTTTATGTATAAAAAGAGGGAGCCCCAAGCCTGACAGAGGCTTTTAGACTGGATGCAGGGTGTGATGGGAGAAGTTAAAAAGTAACACATCTATCTGACAAAAGGATTCTCAGACATAAACACATACAAACATGTATAAGATTCATGTAATGCACTATATCAATACTATACCTCACAAGCCTTGTCAAATAAATTCACATTAAGTTGTTTGCAATTTTTAAAATTACATGTGCAGTGAAATAAAATTGTTGCTGTATGATTCAATAACAATATATAATTAGGGAAATATTTGGATGGCTGTACTGTAGTAATATGGGAAACACAATACATTTGCTATGTAGTGTGGCATCATGTATGCATTCCTTTAAAAATCACGTCGTATGTGGATAGGAGGTGTCAGAGCTGAGTTCTGAATTAGTACCAAGAATGCCAGATCGGGTCTTTGGGCCAGCTCAGTAATCCCCTTATTTCATAATGTTATACTGTCTGTGGCTGAGTGGGTTCAGAGCCACTGTATTCTGCTAATTTACAGGCCTCAGCAGTGTTTCTACCATAGGAAACTTATTTAAACTGCATTTCTTTGAAACTAGACTTTCTAAGCGGTATGTGCACGGTTTAAGAAAAAAACAGAGAATTTTGCCTTTCTCATTTCAGATAGGAGCTATGGTGTGAAAACAGCTATTCAGAATGTAGCGTTAAAAAAACCTTGATTAAGATATTGTCAAATGAAATTGCAGAAGACCAGATTGGCAGCACTGAAGGCACGACTTACCATTTACAAGGTAAATGGCAAGGCTGAGCACTGGGGTTTATAATGCTATGTAACATTGTTAGTTGTATGTCAGTACAACAGAATTGGTGTGGGGGGTACTTCACTTTCTGAAATTGCCATGTGAACAATTTGTGATATACAGTTTTGTAATTTATTAAAATGTTCTAGAAAACTAAAATAGCAATATAATGTGATTTTGACCAATCTCCTGAAAATGAGTAGGCCTAGATTCTTGGTCTTACAAGAAGAGTGAACATCTCCTGTGATCGCCTTGAGTCATAAACATTAGCAGTCACTATTATAATGTTATAATGCTTAAAATGTCATGTAAATGCAAAAAAATGCTATTCAGAAAATTAGGCTTATTCACTGGAGTGCAGTTTTTGGAAAGTTTTTGCAGTTTAGAATTCTTGCAATTTACAAACAATAATCAGCAGGCTACTTCTGCTAATACTTTTTAATACATACTATTTTGGGAATCCATTAATGGAACTTGGCCTTTCTGAAACAACTGACTGCTACTGTCCCAAACCAGAGGTCAGCATTTACATGGCAAGAGTTTATCCAGGAATTAATAATACAGCTATGTATCCATCTATCAAAATTGTGCTAGTATTAGCATTATTTCAGGTTGTCATCATATAGATTTTTTTTTCCTCTACAGGTCAGAAAAAAACCTCTTCCAGTGTAAACCATAACTGGATATCAGTCTCTCATCATCCTGGCTTATATTAAATCACACAGGTTTTCTAAAAATGTATTAAAACACACACTGAGAGTCAAACACACAATAAAACTATTAAAACAGACAATACTACAACAATCAAAAAATTTCGAAAATATAAAGTATGACTTTCTTGTGCCACCTTGTGTTGGTTAAAAAAAATCTGATAACTGTGGCTGATAATAAGTAAATAATAGTGCCTCTTCAGTATTCCAAATGGCTAAATCGAGGTTTTAAACAGAAATTGATCTAAAACCCAGTGCAGACACCAAAGGGTGCACCCCACGAAAACGCTTCACACTCGATGAATGCATATTAAAGTACATGCCACACTCACCGGTACAGATGAAACTGTCACCAGCAGGGCCTACAGCTCAAAGAAGCCCTTCCACATTTTCTTCACTGTGTGACAGCCCCACTGAGTGACATCATGCTCCATCCTAAAAGTCAGATCACAACAGACCTTTTGATACAATCCCCAGGTGCTCAAGTCTGTCCTCTTCTGAATGAATGCTGACGTTGTGTTTCAAAGTTCACATTTGTTAACACTGATGAGCACCCACATCCAGCACAGGGAGGGAGTATGAGAGCTCTGAGGCAGCCCCTTCATCACCTTTGCCTACAATGTTGCAAACTGCTGGTCTAGCACCTTGCACAGACTCGCTACTTGTCTCCAGACATCATGTGCATACCTACAGTCCCAATAGTCATGTCCAATGATTTCGTTATCGGAGCAACAGGGTGCCTGGTGAGTTTATGTCTATATAGAACATCCCTGACTGTCAACTTACCATGCAAACATTCCCAGTTCGAAAACTTGTAGCCTGTGATCCAGGTCCTTGGGTTGGAGCCTGCAGGGTCCAAGTGTCCTTGTCCATGCCCAAAACAGCATGATTACGTCTCTGATCAACCACAGCCTTACATATGACTTGATTCTTCATGAGGGCCTCTGCCTGCAGACATGCTGGAAGAACTTTCGTCCACCTTACTAAATGCTTATAAATATCTTAGGGCCAGAGTTGGACCATGCCCTTACCAGCTGGCACAAAGGCTAGGACAGTCACAGGTGTACAAAGTACTGGTGGTTGTGCTTCAGTGGTGCTTTCAGACAAGCAAAAAGATTATTACAGAACAGGCTGTCCATCTTAAGTATCAAGTCAGGCACCTCCTTCCTCACCTGGATTTTACCTAGATATATTACTTCCCTGCTCACATACTCATACCTGCCCCCCACCCCCAGATGAGACTAAAGATGTCTCTCATAAAGCCTGGCCACATATTGCAGGGCATGGGATGAACATGGATTAGATAGAGGAGATTAGGAAGAATATCTACTTCTAAGGCAAGGAGCTTGCCAAGGTAGGACAGGGTCTTAGCTCTCTATAGCCCCATCTCACAGGTAGTGACAGCCAAACACTTTTCTCTGATTACCTGGGAGGCATCTTCTGTAAGCATGCAGATCCCCAGTACCTTTAAGGGGCTGTCACAGAGGCTGAGACCTCCAGCAATGTCCTCTCTGGCTTCCAGCTGTCAAAGTATTTGACAAATTAATTGCTAAGGTTCAGAATAACTCTGGAAGCTAAGCCGAATGCTTGAATCAAGTCAAGACCATAGCCAAGCACCTGCTCCGAGCACACAAACAACATAGTGTCCTTGGTGTACTGGGCCAGTGTAACCACCTTGACATTACTTCCAGGAAGGACACGCCATCTATTCTTGGGAGGGACCTGATGGCAGCACCTAGTAACTCTATGTAGAGCGTGTAGAGCTGGAGTGACAGAGGACACCTCTGTCTAACTCCACTCACCTAGGGCACCAAATCAGTAAAAGAGCAATTGATGAAGAAATGGCTATCCATCTCAGCATACAGGGTGCAAATCCATTTTAAGCATACCGGCTCAAATCCGAGCCTGGATAAAACTCTCACTAGGAAGCAAGGTCTACCCGATTAAACATCTTCACAAGAGGGACATTTGTGTCCTTGATTCAGGTGATGGTGTCCCAAATAAAAGATTCCAATTAGCTAATCTGCAGGTCTGGTCTCTGTGGACTAAGGCTTTCTTCAGGTGTTCTGTCAGGGTCTTTTCAAAGCATGGTCAGGGGTCTCCAGTTGGCCAAGTCAGAGTGATCACCCTTATTGGACAACAAGGAGAGAACCCCCAGTCTCATACTGTCAGTGAGCATGCCCTGATGCTGCATGTCCTCGGCTACCTCAAATATCTCCAATTTCAAGATGTCCCAGAATGTGGAATAGAACTTCACTGAGATCCTGAGATCCTGATCCTACACCAGTTCATTTTGCAAAGTACCTTGGTCAGTGTAAAGGGTGTCTCTAAGATGTCCTAAATCTCACTAGGAAGACTGGGCTTGAAATGTAAGAGGAAATGATACCCTACTTATGGTCTGTACACCTCCTGTTAAAAAGTTGAGAATAAAAATCGTGAGCAATCCCCAGCATCTAAGCAGTGGTCGAGGAGGCCCTGCCCTCCAAATCCTGGATGCCACCCACTCTCCAGTGTGAGAAGACAGCCACATGCCGGTAGTCTTGCAGGTGAATTTCCTGTAAACAACAAACAGAGCAAGAGATTGGTAAGGCACCTGAGAAGGACCAACTCACCTACTCAGCTTTTGGAAGAAGAAGAACCAACAGGACCTCCCTGATGGGTGCTGTGGCTAGGGGGTTCCTGCCAGCTTCTCAGACTCCCTCCAGGCCTTTCTTTTCTCTACTTCATTCTCTTTGCATTTCTTTTTCATCTCTTCAATGGTCAACTCTTGCTCTAGCTAAAGCTGCCACTGGAAGCCAAGGACCTACCTACCAGGTATAAGTACTCGAGGGAAGGAGGGGTACCTCTGTCACACCCTCTGGAGGTTAATTCTTGGCCTCAGAGGTCCCTGCAACCTGTCCCTGGGCCCTGGGTATGGCCTTGCGGGGTGGCTTGGGACTTTGCAGCACATCTGCATAGGAACACACATGACTGGGGCAAGAGTGCACTATATGATCTTCTCCGCTGCAATTTCACTACTACAGGGATTCTTACAGTCCTGAACCAGGTGCTCTGCCTCCAAAGAGTTCCAGAACTTCAGAGTCATGCCCCAAGGTCCAGCAGCGGTCATCCATGTGGCAATGCCTGTCACTGATGATGTCTTCTGAGTCCCAAAGCTGAAGGGTTCCCTCTCAACCGGTCCATCCGCCATCTTTGGTCCTCCTGGCGTTGTTGATCCACTTGATTCTCATCAATTTGGATAATCAGAGTCTAAAATCCTAAACCTAATAGCTACAAACAAAACACTAAAAGGAATAAAAGAAATAAGACCCTAAAAAACCCTAAAAAGAAGACAAAGGATCCCATGTGGCAGTGGCAAGCAGGTCACCTACTGGTCATGACTGGGTTCACCCTCAAAAAAACCTAGTTAATTATTGGGCTCAGCACAGTCTTGTGATAAAAATACATTACTATACTTGATCAGAGACAAAAAGCTGAGAAGGGATCATATAGATTCTACTACAGTAACAATTTCACCTCTCAGGGCAAGGCTGTGAATAAGTATGCCAACTCTTTGCTTGTGTGTAGATCGCTTAGAAAATCTCAGTGACAGTTACATTCAACACGCTGCATTCAGGTGGGCTGTTATCTGTGGTTTGAACTCAAACATTCCACCCAGCACAGGTAAAAGAGCTGTAAAAAATATCCATCTCAAGCCTTTATTTAAACGAGATGGATCCAGAGATATCCTTAAATTGAAATTGCCTTTCCTTGTGTAATGAGCAATGACAGAGCCTAATAGAATACTCACTGCCCCAGACAGCGGCAGTGGCAGGACTTAAGTATCCAAATAGTAAATGGCATGAAATGATGGTGAGGAGCTGAGATGAACATTTTTTGTTCTTATTTTTCATAATGTTGCTGGCTTTGTTTGGAAGCATACGGTATTACACACTATAGTCTTATGGTACTATTATTTTTCAATTTGTTTGTTTGCAGAATTGCAGAATATGTATTTACGTAACATGCAACAGAATGCAGCTTCTCAAATGACCTTCACTAGCTGGTTGGAAATTCAGCATAGAAATTTAACCTTGGACTATGTCTAAATTAAAGAACTCCTACATTGTGAAATATGAAATCCTTCTGGCAAGTCTGTGAGGTGATTAATTATTCTCTCCATCCCCCACCCTTCTGAAATACATACATTGGAGCACAAACACTCCTGAGTGGTCGCTTGGGTCCAGTCCTTGAAGACCAGGGTGTTTTTTCTGCCTTCAGTACAGAGGACTGTGAGGGTGAAAAATGATTTGTCACGCGGTTATGAACGAGAGAGCAAGTGGCTTTTTGCAGCACAGCGACTCGCTTCAAGTGTACAACTAATACATACGTTCGCTTGAGGGTCATTTATCAGGCTTGCAATAAACAAGAAAACGTAGGGACAAATGCAACCGTTTTACCATTTATTTCTGTACGTGACAAAACTAGATAATTGTTTCTATGCAAGATCTGAAGCACAGAGAGTGCACGAGTTTTCGGTCATCGTAAGTTATGTACAGTACATATATACCGTATATTTTTAGTGTTGTAACAATTGATGGATGAGAGAAAATGAAATGCTGCATTATCCATTGGAATAGTACTAAATGGCTAAAACCGTTACGCATTAATTTACGTAAAAAATACAACATATACACACTGGTCGCCTGCAGAACAATAAACGTACAGCATCCAAATAACAGGAGCCATCAAACTATAACATTTCGTTTATATTAATTTACATTAACTTTCTACTATCCATACAATGAAAATGGATTCACAGGTGAGTCAGGGAACGCCAATGGTTAACGGTTTTACTGTTTACGAAATGTACTTTTATACTATTTCACCTGCAGTACTGTACGGCACGTTTCACGGCCCAGTACTGAGTTCTGGGATTTATGATAGATTTTCATTTTTAAAAACCGATAGGGAAAACCACGACTTGTTCAACCTAATTTTTAAACTCGCAGTTTTCCTGCCAGCAGAAGCCATTAGAGAACGAATAGAGTGTTTTATTTCTTTTTTTTTCTAGCGTGTTTTTGGCCGAGTTTGTTTCCCTAGATGAATTAATAATTCTCTTGTTGCTGCATTTCCCCATTATATTAATTTAAGCAATGCCACTTCATGTTCTGTGCTTCGGTTTCTTAATGGAACAGAGGTTGGCAGTACGACAACCATTACAATTATTTGAACACGGTTTGGCAGCGACGCAGGAGGGGATATTTTTCTTCGGTTACGAGCCACCAGAGCGTTCCTTCAAATCCCACAGTGGCAGAGAGGCAAGCGGCGCTGAACGTGGACTCGGTAGGCGAAGTTTACAGCAGACGCGCAGGACCCCCCCACGCCCTCCTCCCACGTGTGATGATGTCTCAGAATGCGGTCCGGCACGTTTGGCCGCAGCCTCATTTATTAGGTTGCAGATCACACAAATAAGCCTGCCTAGGCATCCTTTAATTCAGTGTCCGTGTTCCAAATAGGACAACGGGGTTAATTGCGTATTTGGTTGCGCGGCGATTTTAAAAGGGACACCTTCACCGTGCGATTGAATTGGACCAATGAATGGTCACGGGCCGTGCGTGCATGTCATTAATCACTGCTGGGAGAGCTTGGGCTGCGGGTCCGGTTTTTATTATTATTATTTTTTTTTTTTTCGAGAACAAAGATCATGCTCAAGTGAAACGGTACAGAAATCGTGTTACACAGGATTAAATATTTTCAAAAATTGCTCGTTATAAAATTCAGAATTGGGAATTAGAATTTATAGGTTCAAACGTTGATGTTCCTTTACAAATATTTATGGATTGCTTTTGTACCTCTCTGTAACTGGACTGGGTCAAATCTTCCCTGGTCAACCATAGTGCCCCTTCTCAAGTAATTTTAATTTTAAAGGTTGTTGGCTTGACAGTGTCTGTTTTCTGCTGTACTAATTAACAGATCTAAAGAAAACCTTTAACTTTTTTGGAAAACTGTAGAATAATATCTTTGGAAAGTGGGTTTTAGAGTAAGTAATTACACAGTAATCAAAACAGACTCAACATTTGCAATACCACATACTGTAATTAAAAAATAATCCAAATGACCAACCTGCTCTGAGCTATTGAATATATGCCCCAACATGCCCCTGACCACCAGCCCGACACCTGAAGTGCTGTGACACTCTCTATATGTTCCAAGCTGAATGCCACTTTACAGTATGTATTCCCACTCATAATGTGTAGCAAATAGGAAACAATCAGGTTGTTTTAGATAAAACAAAACTAACTACACACATGCGCGCACACACACACACAAATTTAAGTTGGGTTATAGATCCAAGGTCAGTCCAGGGAGGATAAGAATGTGAGGGCACAGTTCAGGTTTGTTGGAACATAACTCTGTTACACGACAAATACACATACATTCAGTAAGGGCAATTTAGAGTCGGCGGTAGAGGAATAGAGGAAACTGGGGTAGCTGGTGGAAATTCGCATGAAATTGAGGAGGACGTGCAAACAGCACAGCAGGCTGACTAAAACCTGTAGCCTTGGATGTGCCAGGTGGCTATCACTCACCAAGCCAATATTCCCATCCAAATACAACATACAAAACTCATTTTCCCTGTGTACCTCTGTCTAGTGATATACAATGCTCATCTGGTATTAATATACTGTGTTACATGACTTACATTGCTATAGTAGTGACGTTGTGCAAAAGCTGGTTATCGCCAGAACATTGAAAAGGTGGAGAAGAGTAATATCTTTTTTTTTAATGTTTGATCATTACTGCATGCATGGTGTTATACTTGGCCTATTAGAGCATTTATCAGTTTTTGCTAGGCAAAATGAAGTAAAAAAAATCTGAAATAAAACAGTGATTCAATGTGTGTTTTCTTATTGCCGTATGTAATACTGCGTGGCTTTGACAAGGAAAAAATGGGATAAGTGTCTTCTATAGGATTGTCTCTAAACACACCCACAGCAATGTCATGAAACTGACAGGCATCAGTTCATGATATTACAGTCATAGCACAAGTTTGACAGGCACATCACCTTTACCAACATGCCCATTACCAGGCAAAATGATTAGTCTACTAAACCAAAGCCTTAGAGAAATAACCAGCCTATCGCACTGTCTCAGTGAGGTGACATCACTGCTGTAATAGACTGGCATCACTGAGAGACCTCTGTGCCCCTTATACTGTAAGGCAGTGTCTTTTATGAATAAAACATTGCTTATTCCACCTCAGTTATGAAATGCAGTTTGTAAAATGCATCGGTTATGCCCTGGCCTGTCATGCCTCGTCATGTCCTCACTCCCAGTTGTGTTTCTTGTTGCTGAGTCATTGTAATTATGTAATTAGTACCTTCTATGTGTGTCTTGTTTTCCTGGTTTTTAATTTAAGTTCCCCTCTTGTGCTTATCCCTTGCTGGCTATTGTTGGATGTAGACTTGTAGCATTGTTGAGTGTTGACTATTGGATGTTGGCTCTTTAATGTTAAGTTCATGTATAGCGAGTACCCCATGGATGTTCACTGTAACCCCTTGTTAGTGTACACTTTGTGCACTGCCTTTTGGTTTTGTTTTGTACTTTGCTTTGCTTTGTTTTGATTAAACTTTCCTCTCTGCGTGTGGACCTTGCCTCAGCCTGCCAGTGCTGTAATGAAATATACAATATGGCCACATTTCTGTGGAATCAAATAGAGAACTGCCTTCTTCATAACCCTGATTAAGGTAGCGTTATAAATATATATTTTCAACAGAACAGAATATCTAAAAAGAAGTGGTGATTGGATGGGTTTTGAAAGCTGATCACAATGGTAGAACAAAGAGTCCACAAAGCACTTGGTAAATAATCACCCATGTTCCCATAACTGAGAGGGGGAGAAGCACATATTAAAATCCATATCCGCAGGCATCACTGAAGGTTCAGAAAGACACGAAGAGCCAGAAGCCTCCCTATTTTGACGTGTTTAGCCCTTCTTGAGCATGCTGCAGGTTTTCTGACTCTGTGTTCCGTTAAGTCAACAGGAACGAGGCGTAATTCCACATGAACACATTGTTTACTCTGCCTGATTGGTTTGACCTCTCTGACAGAGGGAAGAGTGCTTTCAGACAGCACAACCCTCTCCCCCCTGACACATTGCCTTTACACCCCCCCACACACACCCCACAATTTTCACAAAGCAGAAATACAGCTTCAGAAGCTCATGTCATGATTGTGCAGAGAAACAGCTGATTTTTGCATGCTGCAGTATTACCGCTGACATTGATTTGACCGCAGCCTGTCTTCTCTTAGTTCAGTGCCGAGTATCGATTCAGTAAGCAAAGATGATGCGGCTGAACGTACATGCAGTTTGCCAATCAGAATATTGTTTTTAAAGAGTTTGTATTCTGATTATTCTGTAACGTGCCAAAGTGCGTGGTTGTATTAGTATTTTTCAGTTTTTCCAAAGACTAATAAGGAGCAGAAATGGCTTTGTAGCTCCTGTGGTATGAGTAGTGGTTAATGACATTACAGTATATAAAAATGGTGCTCGTGATTGTATATTTTAAAACATTAGTACAGTGTAGGTCAGTATAAAGTAAATGTTTTTCTTGCTTTTCGGCTGAAAATTTTTTATATTCGCAAATATTTCCAAAAAAAAAATCACCAGACTTTTCGACCAAGACCTCCTGTAGAAAATTTTTATAGCTGTGTATAAGGCCTGGCCTCTGTCTATCTGCCTAAAACAAGAGCGTAATTCTGTGAACGTTTTAAATGTTTTGAGTGTTTACACCATCAGCAGTGAAATGTTTCTGATGTCCTGTGGACAGAATGTTAGTTTTTATCTTTAAAGTGACATAAGATACAAAATTGGTTCAGAAAAGAACAACTTCCTGAGGCCATACATGTTTTTGTGCTTGTGTGTGTCTTTGTGTGTGTGTGTGTGTGCACGCTCGAGTGTGTGTGAAACAGAAAGAGAGAGAGAAGTGGCAGTAGTGCTAATGTATTTTCTAACACAGAATGAATTTTTAGAAATGGACCACACTACCCTGTGGGAGTCAACGTTACCATTAATTGCGCATCGAGGATTGCTGCGATGACAGCAGGAGGACTCCTCAGGAGGTTCATCACATTGTCTTTCTAAAGAGGTCAACAGCGATTGGTGCACAGTCCTGAGCTTTTGCGGTCATGGAGCACCAAGCGAGCGAGAGGGCGGTGCTTTGGAGGGGCCAGGGATCAGGACACGGATGGTGGGCTGCATCCCCAGGTAATCACAGGTGCCTTGCTGTCTCCCTAAAGCGGGAAAGAGGAGACAGCAAGGCACCAGCTCATTTGGGACACGCGTGACTAGGACACAAGCAGGACAACAAGGGCAGGATTCAGGGTGCCCGTGTTTGGCCACCGTCCTCATTCAGACCCGCTTCTGTGCCAGTTACCTCCTGTAGCGAGGCCGTCCTTCTTACTCGCACATGGCACTTCTGTGCTGCCGCCGTACGGCAGTGCCAGTTATGATGTACTGTGTTAAGCTTTTTGTTGCTGTTTCAGCCTCTTATGAGACTTGTTCCAATATGTGGTAGCCAATGAGACGTGAGCCTGACAAGTAACCTTTACACTGACCAGGTACATTACAGTGATTGCCTCTAATGACAGTGGCCTGCAGAGTTCAGGTTCGTCATTACAGTGAGGGAACCAAGTGCAGTTGGGAATCCATAAGGCGCGGCTATGGAATGCGCGGCGGACTTGTGCCAGATTTTTTCGTGGGATCCGAAGAAAGCCGTTTGCAGTTTCTGCGCTTATCTCTTTTGTATAACCGAAACATGAATGTTTGCAGATGTAGTGGAAAAATGTGAAGTTATTTAAATTCACCACTTGTCGCTGCTAATAAACTTTGCTAATTGCTAATCACCACAAGGATGAGCAGCAAAATGGTTGTTGAAAGGGTACAGTGTAACCCTGCTGCAAATTTAACTTGTGTATGAATACTGGGTTGTAATTAACATTTCTAAAACCCTATTTAGCATATTACACATATAAACAGTGTAGCACGGTACAGCTACGAGTTGTTTAAATTTACCCTTTACTCACATTGCAAACAGTGTGCTAAACTCATTGAATATAGCTCTGTATGTCAACCACAAATCACAGAAGCTTGAGTTGGGATGGTGGCTTAATGGTTACCATAGTTACATTGTACTACCTCTGCTGTGGGGGTGCTTCAGGGGTTTTCTCTAGGTAGTCTGGTTTACCCACCCCAAAGGTGCCCAGTGTTTGGTATTTGGTATTTCCACATTAGCTGTAGTGTGTGATTATACCCTTGTACCCTACACTTCACTACAGCCCTGAGTATTGCTGTTATTTTTAATTAACATATTAAGTTGTTTGGTTTCTTAAATGAGAAAATAAACTGGTAGCTGAAACCAATATGTTTGTTGGAGTTCTTAAAAAAAATTGACGTAACAAATTCAGTTTATTTGAATTTGAGTATTCTGCTTTAGATCAGTTTTAGGTCAGTTAAAAGGAACTCAACAAACTCTTTTAATTACTACTAGATTAACTTTGGTTGGTTTGACCTAAAACAGTTTACTTAAATTTACCTAATAATAGGTAATAATTACCTATTGTCATTCATTGTTATTCAAGTCATCTATGTGGAACCGGTTGAAGAAACCATTCAGCCTTAGTCCAACATCTCCTCTAGTGTAGTTTGAACATTTTACAGTAGCCTAATTATGTTGTTGTCCAAAATATCTAACTGCATGTCTATAATGATTAATTTTTATTTCTTTTTTGAATCATCTTGAGTTGCTGCTCTCTAAGAAAGACAAAACGTTAGTGACTGCAGTGACTGTAACAGGCTGAATAGCTGGTACAAAGAGAACTGAACCCGTATATATCCTGAGAAAGAGTGCTGGGCTGGTTTCTGCTTCTCTGAGCAGTGTGGAAGGCAGAAGTTGCACCTTGGGAGCCCCTGACCCCAAAGAAATCCCAGCGGCATTCTTGTCCAACCGTCATATCAGGCGGCATCATTTTCTCGCCTAGTCATGAAGTGTTTTACGACTGCTGGCTGTGTGATTTTTCCTTAGAGCACAAGCCAGCCACAAATTGCGTCCATAGGGATGAGCTCTTGCGCTGTAGGACGCTCTGGTTCCGAGGCCTGCGCAAGAATTACTGCCCTTCTGGGAGCTGCTGTCGGTCGCCTTCAGAGGGCTTCCCTCTCCCCTGGGGAGAGGCAGGCCAATCCACAGGTACAGCGGAATGGATGTGTTACTTTCCATGGCTCGCCACCATGTGCTGACGTCCACCGCTGGAGGACGATGCCTCTTGTACCCTGTAGCCGCGCTCCTGCTGCTTGAGGAACACACTTTAGTTAGTGCCGGACACACACCTGAAATCGCTAGGAGAATTAACTGTAGCTGCCCACAGCATTGCGCTGATAAAGTGGCTGAGATTTGGAGTGAACACCTGTGGTCAGGTGAGTGGTCAGGTGAGTCTCAGGAATCACACCAATACTCTGAAAGTGTGTTCCTGGAGTCAGGGTTCACAGAAGAAGGAAACACTGAGAGAAAAAAAAAATATGTACATGCATTTATGTAACTTTAACACAATTTATTTTAGTATCTGTTCTTAGCACATAAGGCACACATATGTCAAAAGGACAAAGTTATTAGCAGCTGCACCAGCTTGAACTAAGACAAATTGTCCCATCAGGGCCAGGGGTATGTCGTATTTTGTTGTATTTATCATGTAGCCGATTACCTCTACGCCTCCTCCCATTATGTCGACAGGACCGCGAGGGCCAGCTGGGGCCCTGCAACTTTAACTGGCCGCAGCACCTCTGAGGTGCAGACACTTTCCACTTCCACTCCATTACTTATTTATGGATCTGTTTGTTTGTTTGCTTGCCGGTGTGGATCTCAGCAGCCAGTAACTTTTCAAAGGAACACATCAGGGGAAGGCACCAAACAGAGCAGCTGCAGGCTGGCACTCCACTGTGGCTTAGGTGGGCGCCCGAAAGCACGTTTCACGAGGCAGCTGTCGTGGTCCAGTGCTGAACGGGCTGCTGACTCGTCACAAGTAATTTTGATTTTTTTTTTGATTATAGACTCCAGCAGTGGGCAGAATTACATTCCGTTCACAGAATCTTAACAATGGAACTGGCAGCGTTTATCCTATGATTTTTGTCAAAGACACGAGTCCGGTTATGGCTTATGTGTCGTATTGTAACCTTTTTAGCTAAGCTGTCTTTGTAGTAAGCTTTGCTATGTAACATTTATCGCTCTTAACAGTTTCTCTCGATGTGTACAGGTAGCAGACCTTGAGTAGGGTTGTTTTCTGCAGTGTATTAGCACGAATTTAGGTGCCCACATTTTTGGAAATGACTGTGTTTGAGAATTGTGAGCACTATGAGAAGTAGCATAATGTTACTGAACTTCACCTGTGACAAAATCTGTGTTACAGGTTTACATCAAGGCATGGGTTTTAATGTGATAGAAGGGTTTTAGCCTACATTGCATTGATGAGAAAACCTGGTGAATTAATAATGCTAAGTCTCCTGAAGATGTAAATGATGTGAATGACAACTAGCTAGCAGTTGTTCACAGTCACCATGAAGACAGCTCAATTCTTTGACGTGTGTGTGTGTGTGTGTGTTTTGACTGTCTCATGAAGGATCAGACTGCAGTAAAGCATTGGCTTCCAGGTGCTTGTGAAGCTCATAATCTCCATAGCAATGCCTCCCTTCCCCTAAACCCCAGAGGGGTGCTTCCCACAGGAGCCACGTTAAGCTCTGGTGGATGGGTTATTTTTTATGTTCTTCCTTTTACACAGTGAGATCGTGATCAGGATGAACTTTAATCAAGATGGAGATGGAGATGCTTAGTCATCTGTTTAATGGCATGTACACACGGCGAGCGGTACATCCATTCCGCAGCTGCTGAAAATTGCTATCATGTTACCAAGGGCGCAAATTACATTTGCGCACGGAATGTCAGGCCCACCTGAACTTCGAGGGCATGTTGATTAAAGGGAGAAAAGAGGAACTCAACACCATTATAGATGCTGTAGATTACTGAACTTCCAATAAATTCCTGTCAGCATTCTGTAGCAGTAAATAACTGTGACCTCAACCTTTATATATCAGGGAAGAGATGTCTTTTATCTCAGTATTGAAAAAGGGTAAAACAGCAATTACTATGACTGACAGGGTAAATTGTGAAAAAGGTGAATTTCTTGTATGAAAACGCATCGGAATCTGCAACCTGTGGACGGAAATGAAGTATGCAGCAGCTAAATTACGTTGCACAGTATGTTGTACATGTCTACTGTATGTATAGTATACCATGTATTATAAGGACTTTTTGAAACTTTCAAAACCAGGACTTTTCAGGAATGTGCTGGACAGGAAAAATGCATTAGTCTGAATTATAGAGAAGTTAAAAGCAGAGCTTGAGCAGAGAAAAGAAAAAGCATTTATTGAGTCCATTCTTCTTCTGTATGACAACCACAAACAAAAAAAAAAAAAGAACTGGGCCTGGAACAGCAATTCGGCATAGGCGATCTCAGTTGCAGCGAGTAGCTGTTTGGAAGTTAACCCTTCTGTCCCTGTCCACAGATGATGTCTGACTTTCGCGAGACTCCCCCTTGCTCTGGCCTTCTGTCCTGGCTGTTCAGCCCGCCGATAAAAACCTCAGTTTCCATTTGACTTGCGAACAGGCTGATGGCGGTGCGCTGTGAGTGACAGGCATAGTTTGTTGAACACCACAGATATTGTGCTTGTAAGATAAGTTGTCAAGGTTGCAGACGGGGACAGCACATGCCAAACAGCAAGTGACAGTTGGAGGGGAAGTTTGGAAGTAATTTATCAGCCGGTAACAACCGTTCAAAATTCCACAGAGCGCTATAGATGTGAGGGAGTCACACTCTGCTGGGCTGCTGGTCCTCATCTGACCGAGAAGCATAAGCAGCGTCGCCACAGGCCATTTGCTGATAAATCCTACTGGTTCATTCCTCGTTCAAAATCCTTTCCTGAGAGGGAAAAAAAAAAAATTTTTACGGAGCATTTCACAAACGATTGCCGCAGGAGCTGCTAGCTAACGTTCAACAGCTGCAGTGCATGTGCCTTTGGTGGTGCTGTTTATTCTGTAATGGAGAATGTTCCCAGGTTGTGTCACCTGCTAAAATGGGGGTGTTGGGGGAGCACTGAGTACAATCCCCTCCCTCCTCATGAGTTACAGTATGAGCTGGGTTCTGTTCACCATGTTGGCAGTGCTGTTCAACCCCTCATTTCTCTTCATACACTCTGCTGCTCCCCTGGCTTGTCACAGCATACTATTAATGGGGGGGTGGGACTCATGCTCCCCTGGCTTCACAGTTGCACACCTCCTCATTTGTATACCATTCGCCATCAGCAGAGCAATGCTGTTGAAATAAATTGGCTTGCACTCTCAAAATAAGCATAGATGTTTTGTAGGTGATGTGGAACTGCGCAAGCCCAGGTGTGTAAAAGGTAATGGTATTAAACTTTCTCTTTAGCACTTTTTGCATCCTGCTGAAACAGCGTATAACACAGTGAGCTTATGGGACTGCATTTTGTAGCCTATTAAAAGCATGCCATGGGTAAAGCAGTTGCTTGCATCAGATGTAATGATAATTGTTAGGGGTATTCTGCTGGAGCTATGGCCTGTCCTGTCATGCAAAAGGTTTGCCAAATCAAGGAATTAGCCAATGTGCACACACAAACACACACACACACACACTCACACACACACACACACATGCTCACACACATACAGAGTGGCTTTATGCAAGCCACCTACCCCTCTGGGGAACTCTTTGAAGGTTCTTATTGTATGAATGGGGTCACTGTGGCATGTCCATAGGCGAGACATGAGTTGTGTACAGTGATGGGACAAATATTAGTAGGGATGTCCTAAACATAGGTGAGGAGGCACTGGAAAGCAGGCCAGCTTCACAAGCACTCTTTGGCTCCAAACGTTACTGAAGTACAGTGTACCTATGTGGTCATGCGTCCTGCAGCCAAGGTAGCCGTCAACTACCAGTGCATCAATGCATGATTAGCGCATAAATTTTGTGACTTAACAGTTCGTGCCGTAGCTTTTACACAAGGTCATGCACATGCAGTTGCACAGTAACGAAAAATTTTCCAGTGACCTGCATAAGTAATGACACAAATTCTAAAACACACCATTCATTTTTCATCACAATAATCACCATCTGATTTATGTTCCTACACAGGAGAATCAAAACTCTTCACAGGGTTAAAGTATTTGCACTGTAATTGCAAATTTAATCTGACGGATTGTTATTATTACATTGTTACAGCATAAAGCATTTTCTTTACCATTGTACACGCTGTCTGCGCATTGCATGTGTGCTTGTATAAATACCTTCTTCGATTAACATTAATGGATTTTAACAGCAAAATCCCCAGTGCTCATAGGTGCGCCTCCCACCAGCAGTCTCAAGTGCTTTACGATAGCAGCTGATATTTCTTCTATTACGCCTCTCATTTATACACATGTGGCATTGACGCACCAGGAAAAAAATAATCAGAGGCCGAGTATGAAACAAATTCACTTAATCTACTTTCTTCTTCGATAAGAAAAGTTGGAAAGATGGATCCCTGAGGGGGGATAAAAAAAAAAATGGGAAGATTTATAACCCTCTCATGATTTCTGACTATCCCCACCTTCCGGCGGAGCCTAAACCATTTGTCAGGAATGTAATGAGATACAGGACCAGGACACAGCAGACAGAATAAACATTATCGTACCACAGTGTGTTCTGACCAGCTCCTTGGGCTCCTGAATAGGCTGCCTCACCCTGGAGCGGCTTGGGACCTGCAGAGCCTGTCCAGGGAGCTGTTATCTTAATTTGAATTTTGCAAGGGCGAGACGGTGCCTGAAGTTTGCTTTCAAAATTGAATCGAGATGAGAACTTTCCCTGTCCCATCAGGGGGGCTTCCAGGAAGGCCTACTGTTGCGGTGGCTGAGGCAGACAAGCGGCGGAAGACAGAGAGAAATCGAGAAAGTTCTGCAGAGTTTGAGGAGGTGAGCCTCCCCGGGTGACATGCCCCTGAACTTGTGTCTGGCCAGACTTTTTGTGTGAGCCCATTCAGACTGCAAACGTACAGCTTTAGTAGTTTTTGGGTATGGGGCTTAGTGTGTGTAACTGTACAGCATTCAAGGTTACGAAACGGTGTAGTCTGTATGCAGAAAGACTGATGATGTGGAACAGTCAGAGGTTTTCAGGCCCCAAAGTGTTTTATAAACCTGTCAGATTTCTAACTGATGCTGTTTGTCTGCTTGGAGGTCACTCTGTTAAATAGCTGTATAATAACATTAATCATTAAATATTAAAGTGGACCTATGGAAACTGGCCCAGGAACACATTCAGACAGCACTGTGTAAAGTGGGGCTACTGAAATAAATGTATTAGAGGTCCACATACTAAATTTTCCCTTCTTTATAAGTCCAGAAGATTCCAAAAACTCCAAACTATGTACATCAGGAGGGTCTTTTCAAAATGGGCCTGCTTGGTGTCATAGTGGCATTTTAAGATACCGCTCTTCACTATGGCCGCTGTTTCACTGCAGTTCAGACATATCGGTCTTGTGCTTCCCTCAAGCAAAATGAACACATATTTGTCGGTCCACTCATCTTTGAACTCACGGTTTTCACTGTCGACCTTTCAGCTCCGACATTTATCTGACAACCACTTTGCTAAATGCAGCAACTAGCGGGCTGCTTGAATGATGACAGGTGATGCGACGCATGCAATGCGGATGTGACGGGATAGCAATGTACCACTGAAATGTAGTCCGGCTCCGGTTGTAAAAGTTTGCTCCGGGTCCAGATCGAGCTGTAATTCGGTCCAGATGCAGACCGGAATCCACCTATCATTTCTGCTGTAAAGCATACCCAGAAAAACCATGGTTGTTGTTCTAGGTACAGCTCTAAATAAACAGTGAAGTTTGCTGATGACACAACAGTGGTGGGTCTGATCAGTCAAAATAAGGAACCTGCATACTGGTCAGAAGTGAGGGAGCTGGTGACCTGGTACAGGTCCTGGCTGTCAATGGTGGTGGATTTCAGGCAATATAAATCTCTGCCTCTCCTACATTTTGGGGGCACCGTGCTCTACAGAGTGGACAGCACCAGGCTCATAGGTATACATCTGAGTAAGCACTTTAGCTGGAGCTACAACATCACTCTATGGCCAAGAAAGCGCAACAACGCCACTATGTCCTTTAGCACCTGGGACGAGGAAGTCTCCCATCCTTCATCCTAAACACCTTCTACCAGGGCACCACTGAGAATTACATCTCCACTGGGCTTGGGTTCTGCACAGTGTAAGATTGCAAGGCGGAGGAGCAGATAAACAGAACTGCAGAGCGGGGTTCATTGATGCTCCCCTCTCTACAATTCAGGACATTCACAGGAAAAACTGCATTCACAGAAGCAGCAGCATGGTGATGGACAGCTCCCACCCTTGCCACACCCTCTTCACCCTTCTCCTGTCCAACAGGATGCTTTACAGCCTCAAAGCTAGAGCTTCCCAAATGTGGAATAGTTTTTTTTTCACAGGTTGTGAGATTCTTACACACCTTGCTATTCCCCAACATCTGTCAGTCACTCACAGAGAAACTTCTTGGCCTACAACAATTCTACTGAGTTCTCAAGAACCCATTTTAACGGCCACCTTAGATAGGACTACTATTGTCAGCTGCTGGAGGGAACACACACATAAAACACACATCCACACTCTCACTCTCTTTGACAGTCCACTTGCACATTAGTTGGACAGGTTTTTAAGGGCTGCACTAGTTGCTTTTAATTTTGTCGGTGGGTTTTTTTTTAATTAAGTTTGCTTCTCTACACCAATCTCTGGGACATGCAATTTCATCTGCATCATAGGGGACAATGTACTTTTACCATAATTGTAACTATGATGTGATGACAATGAAGTATCCTTGCATCCTTGTAAAAACCCTTACATGCTGAGGCAAGGGTCTCAAACTCAAATTGCTTGGGGGCCACTAGTCAGGTGGTTTTCTCATTTGGAAGCCACTTGACATTTTCTAAACAAGCGGCTAAGTGAAGTTGTTGGAGGTCAGAGATTGCAATAAAGGTTTGAGCTAGCACATAGTTCCTAGTGTGAACACTAAACTTCACATTCAAAAACAAAAAAAAGAAAACCAGGCAAACAAACAAGGCTTTACTTAATCCTAAATTATAAGCATGGAAGGGGCTGTATTCAAATGATTTATGAGCTGGATTTGGCTTGCAGGCTGGAAGTTTGAGACCCCTGCTGTAAGAGAAAGTCAGTTAGATACAGGAGCCGTCACTGGGGCATCAAACACCGTGGACAGCTTTCCTGAAAAGGGAAACCGCCAAACCAGATCAATTCTTCACATGTGACCACCAAAAGGACCTTCTCTTTGTAGTCAAAATTCATAAACAGCCCTAACATTAGCATGTAACATCAAAAGGAGCAAGCCAGTGGGGTGTTTCACTTGACATGTGTTTGCTGCTCCTTCTTGGTCAGATGCTGCTGTATTATTTTATTATAGAAAGTGAAGAGGATGGGTGTCATAAACACGGACTATCATGATAGTCCAGACAATACAGCAAATTTATTAGCTATTGTGTGTCCACTTGGATTTCAAGAAGACATATTGCATTTTGTCTCTGAATTTATATGAATAGGAATGTAACTTCTAAGTATTTTTTCATGAAAACCTTTATGGTCATCTTTAATTTAAAAATTGAGTCTACAATAGAGATAGGTGTTGCGTGAAAAGTTGACAGTAAACATGACTTCCTGCTGCTCCTTCCTGTGACAATTGAGAGCAAAGTGACAAGCAAAGGCTTCTATCCAATTAATTGTGTCTTTAGAGGTTTAATGAATAGCGATAAATTTCAGATCCATCTCTTTGGCACTTTTTAATTAGTTGTAATTATAGGCAGAATGACCTTTACCTGTTTCCTGTCTTGGTGATTTACAATTAAAGCTTTAAGACTAAGGGACATTGGAGCTGGGAGTGTCAGAGCAAATATGTGAGCTGGAGTTTATTCAAACAGTTGTATCTAACGCTATGTAGGTCAAACCAATACATACCCTAAAACTGACATCGGTTACCTGGGAGTTTGGTCTCTTTAAAAATAAAAGTGTCCTGGTATTAATTACAAGCCGCTTTGCACTATAAGACAGACATTTATTATGGAGCTTTAGTAATGACCTTGCATTTGCAAAATTAATGTCAGCTAATGTTATGGAAATTAAGACTATCATATCTATATATTTTATTATTTTAAAGCCTTTCATAAATGATTAACAGGTTGCTACAGTACATTTAAAATGTCAATGTCTACGTAGCCTCAGGTAGGCAAAATGAAGAACCCCTAAAAATAATGTGGCTCAGTTGTCAGTAGACCTAGTTATAGACAGAAAGATATTAAATCTGTTGTTCTTGAGTTTGCGAGTAAATATGCTTTTGTTTATAACAACGAGATCATCAAATCATTAGTACAAACAGTTAACCAGTTTTGAGTTCTCTTGTGGAATATGGTCCCATTGTAGGTGTTGGCTGGAGGGCATCACGTATCGTCCGAGAAGAGGCTGCAATGCCTCGCTTTTATAAAAAACACACACACCTATTGTCGGAGACAGGAGTCTAATGGAATTTTTACGATGAGTTGCCTCTTCATAATAGAAACAGCTGGTGCACATAATGAAATAATATTCTATCGTCACCCAGTGAGACACACCACACAAATCAACCCATCTTGGCAATTGACCAGTATTTTACTTGTGACCATTGACACCTAAAGTGAGAATCGTTTAGAAAGCGTAATAGAGTTACAGCAATACAAGTTTGGTGGCTGTTGTTGAAGAATTGCACTTACCTCTGGAGGAGCACGGGTCTCGTCCTGAATAATACAGCAACGAACAATTTCAGCAGCCAGGACAGGCCTTATCTATTGGAGTACAAAGAAGTGGTAACATATAAATCCTGCCCAATTACTTGCAAAAATTTAGGGCCATCCATTTTTCCAAACAGTTTACCCAGACTATCAGCTGAGCTGCTTTACAGCTGTGAAAGTAAACGCTTGTATTATTCTCAGGTTAAATAAGCTGATGGGGTCATATGCTACCTCACACTGGGAATGTCTGGCATCTCCAAGATGTTTTTCTGAAAATTTTCCCATTTTTACAGATTTTTTCATACATTTACATTCACATTCATTTAGCAGACGCTTTGCTCAAAGCAACTTACAAATGAGTAAGAGTACATGTGCATGTTAAAACAAGGTCAGGAAATATCCAATAATACAGCTAACAATAAGTGCTGTCCTACAGTCAAAAGTGCACAAGGTTCAGTTAAGTAAAATAGAGTCCAAGTCAGCTAACACAGCAAACGTTTAAATATCAGTAACACAAGTAATACTAGCAATAGCACAATGTTAAATAAGCAGCAATTTAAACGTTTAGAACTGATAGAGATGAAGTTCAAGTGCTGAAGTGCTCCCTGAAGAGACGAGTCTTCAACTGCTTACAGAACGTGGACAGAGATGTTTATATAAGAGTTCCTCACCCCCAGTTTCAGAAATTATGTCTTTACTGAAGTGTATTGTTTTCACTCTGACTTCATTATATATTCATCAGCAAAAGCGTGTTCATTAAGCAATATTTCTTGCTTAATAAATGAGATGCTGTCACCAGCAACATTCCCCCCCACCTTTTCCCCCCAGCCATTGCAGGCCACACAGGCAATCCCGCTATCTCAGCATAGTTTGATGATGATGATGATGATGATGAAGATGGATGCTCATCATGATTTTGCATGTCTGCAGCCTACACACCTTGGGGGCAGGTGTGTGGGTGGCATAGTGCATGTTCTGTGCAGTCAGTGTGGATCCCCAGCGCACACAGACTATAGGTTCTGCTTTAGTTATATAAGCCAAATCTACAAAAAGAACTCTCCAAACTTGTCCTGTTCAATCACTTTGTGCTCCCTGCATCCTCTTCAGAAACACTCTCTGACCACTGCCTACGGTCTTACGTGATCAGACAAAGTGCATGATATAGATGTTTTTCAGGGAAATGGGTGGCCTCAGAAACTCATAGTCCTGACAGAATACATGCAAAAGGATGCTTCAAAAATTCACCTTTAATGCTAATCTAGGAGCAAGAACAGAGGTAGGGAGTGGAATTCCGTTGTCCTTACCTTACCCAGCAGTGCAGGCAGGCTGGACATCTTCACTGAGGGCTGGGAACACCTTTTGCTCATGCTCCCCCCACCTTAGTATTACTGTTTTCAGTACTAGGGTCACAGGTGTTTTATATAAGCTCCACCAATTATGGCCCACACTAATTTGTCCTGGTGTGTGGCATATCACTGAAGAACCCAGAGTTAAGAACTGCTAGGCTGCTGTTATGTGGTTTGGTGAGAGGATGGGAAATTAAAGGGTAATATGACTTTTTTCTCCTCAGCTCCTACCCATGGCAGTGACATTGCACATTTCCTCCCTTTGATTCTCTGCTATTCCGCCACCTGAAGGGTCATCAGAAAGCCACACGGCCGGGCCACCTTCTCTTTTCTTTCTCTTTTTTTTTTTCCTTAAACTGTCAGACACCGATGCTGTATGTGCTGGGCACTGTGCAATAAAATTCTGCCTCGAAAAAAAAAAATCCTGCAGGAAAATGGGAGACAGAGCCTCTCTTGCCTTCTGATGTGGGTCAGCAAACAATAGGTTTTTTCCCCCTGCGGGGGATGATCGACTGATGCTCTTTTGAGTCTTCTGGGACAGAACCTTTCAGCTGTCCAGTTTGTGGGCTGTGCATAAGCGCGTGTGTGCGCGCGCGTGTGTGTGTGTGTGTGTGTGTGTGCTTGAGTGTGTGTGCGCGCATTTCTGAGTTTATATAGATATCATTTAATGCATTCAGCTGACCAGAACGTAAAGTGTGTTCCTTACTTCTTGTATGCGTACATGCAGTCACATGTGTATGTGTGTGAATGCGTGTGTGAGCTTACATGCACGTAAGTGTAGGTATGGATATATGTGTGTATATACAGTCATTCAAATGATAGGGTGTTTGTATACGTGTGTATAAAGAAATGCTGTGCTTTATCTGGCCTTTTTGTGTCTTGTATGTTAATCTTTAGAAAATATAACCAAAATGTGGCCTTTAAATTACATTATGTGTAGGTAAAGGTTGTAAACATTTATATAAAAACAGCCAATTGCAACAAGTTAACACTACCAAACAACATAGGCCATGTTTTCTGTTTAACTTGGCACAATGTTTCTCTTTTGCGAGCACAGTTTACAGACGTTTGTCCTTGGAGACTTCCCTACCACATCCACGTCTTTTATCTTGATATCTCTTAACCCTTCTTTGTTAGATAGCTCAATTTCTTCTTCCTTCCCTGTCATTTCATCTGAGAACTGCTCACCAGAGAAGAATCACAGGTTAGATTTGTACCCAGCAACTCATTATGTCACAGGCATCCGATCTGTTTGTGTCTTTGTGTTTTGTTGCCACGTTTTCTGTGGTGGGATGGGTGCGGTTTTCAGCCAAAAAGCCTGGCCACTGAGGTGTGAGCTGGTGGAGAAGGTTTCAAGTTGGCGACAGAGACAAACGACCCCCAGCGGGTGGCAATGCAGGAGCAGAGGCTACCTCGCAGATGGAAATGTCAAATTAGTCCCAAGACAGAAGAGGGCTGGGCTTTCGGGGTCGACCCTCGCCCTGTTAAGTAGGCAGGCCTGGCCTCTCTGGGCTTGTTTAGCATACGGAGTGAATTCTTCCTTAAGCCCCCCACCCTTTGTGACACAGACAGACGATTGGTGTGACCTCTTCCAGCTGTCCGTGGAGGATTCCATTGGTGGATTCATTATTGTGGCTGGGAGACTATTTCTGGAGCTAATAAGGACCACGGCATTTAGTGCCTTTTCTTCAGCTGCTCCTTTGCTAGGCCAAGTCATCATGAATGAATGGATTGACTTTTCACCTGTGTAATCCCATCGCAAGGCAAGGAGGTGGGGGCGGGGGGGGTGTGAAGTTGAGCTGCAACGCTGCTTGCACATCTGACCAACCACGGCTTCCATCACCATCATCATACTGCACAGTTTTCCTGCCTCTGGGCTAAACTGACATCCTGTGTGTGTGTGTGTGTGTGTGTGTGTGTGTGTGTCTTTGATTGTGCTTTTGGAAGACTTGTCCACAGAAAGGGACGAGCAGTCCAGTGAAGTGCTGCATATGAAGAGGTGTCAAGCATTAGACTCCAAGCAATAATATAAAAGCAGCAACCCCAGAGAGCCAAGATTCAAAACACGGAACTCGTTGAATCTTTGACCTGAAGCATGCAAGAATATACTGAGCACTGCTGAGAAGAAATAATGGCAAGCAAGTACAGTCCTGTCAAATAATACGTTTACTTTACTCTTTAAATTGTATGAACATGCCCTTACACACCACACAATGACTACAGATGTTCCAACAGCTGTTGTTAATTACAAAGATAGCTCAAAAAGGGTATAAAACAACATAAGATACAAAATAAAATGAGATCATTGCAAAGTCTTCATACGCCTGCCTATAATAGACCTGAGAATTCAGAAATAAGATGATCAGCCCTCGGTTCAAGGATCGGGTGACACATGGCGACTCTGGGAGCCGATTGACTGGGAAACTGAAACATACACAATCAACATATTGTTAAACATCCTTCACACTTGAGTGGGAAAAAGAGCGTTTACTGTTCAAGTGAGAACACTTAATATGTCTATTAAACCAATACAGAACTAACTACTATGTGCAGCACTTCACATTCAGGAAGATGTGCTGAATCCCCAATGTTAAAGACCTTTGTAATGCAGGGTTTCTTTGGAGGACAGTGCAGTGGATAAGGGAACCTAAAGGAGACATTAAACACAGGAGGAGTTACAGGAGACACAATCAAAAGAGGACAGGGGACACACTAAGGAGGATTAAAGACATTGTCAGAGGGGGACAGGAGACAACCGAAGGGCTTCAGGAGATATGTTCAGAGCAGAACAGGAAACATAATCTCATGGGGACAGGCAAGGGTATAGGTTTGGTTTCAACATTGGTAGGGATGAAATTAAGCCCCCCTAAACACACAAAAGGAACAGTTCAGTACTCCCACAATATTGCTAGAGACATGTCCCTACTGTTTATGCCTAAATCTACACCTTTGAGTACAGGTGACAAAGTCAGAGGGGGACAGGAGACATATACAGATGAAGACAAAGAGACTAAATATCTGTTGTGTCTCTTTTTACTGTATGGTTTTACAACAGAGCTGACACATAGCTATTGGTGTATTTCTAACCTTCATTAGTATCTCAGGCTGCTTTCCCAGACATGTGAGCCACAAGTGTTGATGACAGCACAGAGCCTCGTCTTCTGCCCCACCCAAGGCAGCACTGTGAGCTCCTGCCCCCACCCAGCGCCCCCCTCGTGATGACCGTGTTGCTCAGCAGCCTGTGTCCGTGACAAGAATGTGTTTCTGTCCATTACCTCCACTTCCTGTCCCTACAGCCCCCCTCCCTCCCCAAACCAATGAAAGCTATCCCCGGCCCTGCCCTGGTGACACGGATCTGAATATAGATATCATTTTATTCCTAGGATGCACTTGTCAAGTGCATTCTGCCTCTGGGCATTCCTCGCCACAGAAGAGGAAGCAATTGAAATTCAAAAGCTTTTCACCTATGAAAAAAAGAGCACAAAGTGAGCATGTAATTGTAAAAAATGCCCAGCGGGAGTGCTGTCACTGAAGAGGAGATTGGGCCAGACGTTTAGTTATTCATTTCCACCACCACCCCCCCACACACACATATTTTCACCCTCAAAATGGGAAAGTCATTGCTCGACAATGTTCGGTCTCCTGTGATGACCAGTCGCACTTGATGCAGGCCGGTCACCTGCGGTCTCTGTGGCCCAGCGTTGGGGACATGCTAATCATTTATGGGACATCTTGCAGTAGAATAGATTTTGTTTTCATACGTGTGGCCTGTTTTTTTCCATTACCCCTGGGAGTTTAAATCAAGACACAGATGCCATGTTCTTGTTTTATGATTCCCACCATGCATGCGAATGCAAGCACACACACACACACACACAGACACACACACATATTTTAAAGTATTTAATTTTTTTCTCCATATATATATATATATATATATATATATATATATTTGTATGTGAGTACACAATGTGGGATTACGTATATTATACTGTGCAGGCAGTGTTTGAAAAGCTACTTAAATATTTTGAATAACATTTTTATGCAACTGGATTTGTGGAAAGAGATATATGATAAATTCTTCACACAAAGGCACAGCTTCAGCTTCCCTTTCTAGGGTCTGAACCAACAATACCTGACCCACAGGTCCAGTTAAGAGGCTTTCTTCTTGTCCTAACACTGGATCAGGATCTGTCACTGTAATGGTCCATGATGGTCCAAAGTCATTTGTTGAGTCATAAGGTATGGCTGAAATGCCCAGAGATTCTGACTGACCTCCCTGTAACAGGCTAAATTGCTCAGGGATTCAGACTGACCTCCCTGTTACATGGCTGAACCGCCCTGATATTGTGGCAGGCCTCCCTGTTACAGGCTTAACTACTCAGAGATTCTGATTGACTCCCCTGTAACATGTTTGACCCGCCCAAAGATTCTGACTGACTTCCCTGTAATGTTTGACCCGCCCAGAGATCTGACTGACCTTTTAAATAATACAGCTGAACCATGAATGATTTTGATTGATTGCTCTTTAATATGAGTAAATCTCCTAGAGGTTTGATGAATTGTTCTATGGTTGAAAAATCCCCTGATATCTCGATTGACCCTCTTGTATAACAAATATCAATAAATATCCTGGAGATTTGAACAGGCTGATTTGTATGATTTCTGAATCTATCTAAGATACTCATCAATCATCCCATAACAGGACTGAACCTGACTGTTGACTAACATTACCGGAGTCTGACTGAGACTGACCACCCAATAAGCTGGTTCTTTGCTGCTTCATAGACTGCAGAGATGAATGGCTGAACCCGTGGGAGGATAGGAGACACTGGTCATTTACAGTAAATTTGTTCCAACTTTATGAGTTTTTTCTATGGGATTTTTTTTTTTTTACGGGGCAGTAAAGATGAAATTGCCTCAAGTTGCTATTGTACTTCACATGACCTCAGAGCAGACTCTTGCACCTCTGAAGTCTCGAAATGAGAGTCCTGCAGGTTAGGGCTCACTGTACAAAGGGTCTAAAATGATGAATGAAGTGGACAGAGGAAGTTAAAGTGACAGGCAAAACAAAGCAAAGAAAAAAAATGGACTGCAGAAGCTAATTAATGGGCGTTTTGTGCTGAGACAATTAATGACAAATGCCCAGAGTTGTTGCTGAGGCCAATTAGCATGCAGGAAGGTTTGTGTTTAGAGGACAAGCCAGGCACAATGTTCCTGCAAGGTGAAACCATACGTGTTCATGTAATTTTCTTCATTTTTTACCCATTATCTCAATAATTTGCAGAGTCCATCCATTGACAGGTATAAGAACGCAAGCATCAGGACTTTTTGTCTTCTGTAATAACATATGCTCGTGTTTTCTGTCTTCTGTTACGGTTACCTTCAGTGTCCTTTCAAATTCCTGTTCTGTCTTTTGTTCCCTTTGATATTCCATAATACTTTTTAGTCTTGTTTTTCCTCTTAGGCTGTTCTGAGGCCAGCGACTTGTCCAAACCATGCCCTGGATTCAGCCCCCCCACCATCCTCCCATGGACCTCCAAAGGTTCACATTTTATCTCATTTCACCTCAGCTGTAACAAAAAAAAACTCCTGCCCATGACTGCATGACATTCCCTTACTCTGCCACAAACATTTTTTTTGTTTCCTTGGAGACAAAATGTTTCCATAGGCGTTCATACTGCTCCGTACTTGTTCAGTTGTCATTCTCTGAAGAAAACCGATGCGGCAGCGTGCCAAAGTCTAGGGACAGAACTCATTTCCCATTGGTAGCCATCGGTCCCTTCCTTTGCTGTTAATGGATTCCTTATTTGATGTCATTGCCGTGCTTCTCTGCCATCAGTTGATAGCAATTACCATTCTCTGATACAATTTTTCTTGTTTTCTGTGGATGTTGACAGGTCCCCCAGCACCCCACACCCCACCCCCATGGTGTGACGTGTGGTCTGTGCTTCTAAATGAGTTAGCTACTGGACAACAGTGTACCTGCTTGTTACTAATGAAATATGAAAAGGGTCCTGGCAATCACCTTTGTATTGATCTTATGTTCGTACTTCAATTTACATTCGATAATGGTAATATATTGTTACTGGAGCATTGTCAGACATCAAAGCATTGTGTGTCCGTTGTAGTTGTTCCCGTATTGACTCAGTTTTGTAAAATCTCAAGAAACTGAGGTTAATTGCGAAGGTGTTGATTTTCAAAATAATGACTTGAAACTCAAAACGGTTTGGATTGTCACACATCAATTACTACTAGAGGATTAAGTAACAGGATGAGGGTTAATCCAAGCATTTAGTAACTGTGCACTAAATCCATCCCCTTATATCTTGAAGCCCCCACCCTCGTCACTACAAAAACCTAAATTATTGTACGCTGTCTTCTTTCTGGTGTTCGGTTAACCTTGAGAGTCTTTTCTGTCGATATTTGATTAAAGACAGCAGGTCAGTACTGTCTCTACTTGTCTCTGTATGAAGAGAAGCGGTGAGGAACACATGCACTGACTGCAGCCTCATCTGCTAGAAAACAAGTCAAGAGATGTTTCATTTTGATTATGGACTGGCCCATGAGCTCTCACCTGACACAGACTGCCCCTTTCACAAGCTGCTCTTATCACCATGCCGACCAGCTGATGAGATGCATATTGATTCAGGCGACAGAGGTCGGGCCTCTCAGTTCACTGCGGCGGCATCGTCTGTGAGAGGGCACAGAGGCCACGATAAATTTTACCTGAACTCCACGTACCCTCGAAGGAAGCATTCAAAATCAGGCCGTTTGTTTCACGACACTATAGGGAACGTGACTCGGGAGCCCGTGAACGAGTCAGAATTTGAATGGTTTTGAATGGACATTCCATTTACCCAGCTCTGTCCATCAGACTTTAAATCAAAAGTCTGTGGAACGTGGCTCTTGTGTTGGCTTCCTTTGGACCGTGTCAACATGCATTACACAGATGTAAAAGCAGAGACACTTTTCAGATTTCCACTGCTTTTAATAAAGACTTTCCTGTTCTTCTGCCCCTCCTGCGACTGTCAGTCAAATTTGAAGAGGCTTTGCTGCTGGTTTGGTTTGAAACAGGAACAATTTTTCCCAGCATCCACTCTAAGTAGGTTGGTATGGTATATTACTTTTCAGATTTTTTGCTTTTTTTTTTAGACCAGTGCAATATGCCATTTCTCTGTGAAATCAATTTGTAAGTTTTGCTCTGCATATTATTAGTATTTACTTAAAGGCTTTTCCCCACTTTAATCTTTATAAAGGGAGCCAGGGAATTAACTTATTTATTCTGCTTGTTTTTTTCAATTTAGAAAGGATTAAAGTTCTTACCAAAGTATATGATTATGATCACAACAGTTTAGGCACCACAAAAGACTACAGAGAAATATGTATCATATTAAACAAACAGTGGAACTCTTTCATTGTGTAGCTCTGTCTCTCTCTATCTCTCTCAGTTTCTGCACATTGCCTGTACATTATTTCAGTACCTCTGACTTATCTGAACCTCTGATTTTCTCTATTGTTCTATAATTAAGTTGTATTAGCCTGCTCAGAGTGGCACCTATACAACGCAGACATTGATTAATGGCTTTTTCTTGTCGACATTTAAAAGCCAAAGCACCTTTAGTGATGCGTGCTTTATTAAAAATCACCTCCCTTTCTGCAAGCAGGAAACGTGTCTTGAGAATTCCAAATTTTCTTTCTAAAATGCTTATGAGTTCATACATCAAGTTCCATTTCTACTTCAAAGAATTTGTATAATGAACAAAGATTTGTCTTTGGTTCTTCCTTGGGTGATATGTGGCTAAAAATCAAAGTCTTCTGCATATTTTTCTATGCGGTTTAACTGGAACACAACCCATTACTCTTTTTTAAAGGTCGATATCCTTAATGCGGTCTAACACACAGCTCCATTAAAACCGATTCAATCAGATATCGATTCTACTCTGGGGTGATTTACATGCTGGGCATGCATGTAATGTCAGAAATTTAAAAAATAAAACTTGCATACAGGATATGATGTTACACTCCTTCTGAAAGCTGTGCTTTGAATATGTATTTGGTGGATTTAAATGCCCCTTTACTATTTCCTAGAAACTAAGTTGAGTCTTTGACCTGTTGTACTTATAGCAGAAAGTGTTAAGGCTTATTCTTCAAATGCTTCCAGCAGTACAGTGATTAAGGACACAATCTTCTGACCTGATGGTTTTAGGTTTGAATCCCAGCAGAGGTTTTGCTGTTGCAGCCCCAAGCAAGCCAATTAACCCAATTTACACTGTCAGAAACATTCATCTGTGGCATTTGATAAAAACTGCACCGTGCTGCTATAGCTAAGACTGAGGCACATAAAAAAACATTTAGTCATCCTTGCTGACGTGCTGTGCTGATAAACAAATGTGAAGCATCTTCCGACAGCTTTGTCTCTTCTGCCTTGCATTCTGGCTGAACAGCCTGTGAAGGTCATTTCTCCACTGAACATAAAGTGGCACGCTGAAAACTTACCCAGATGGCTGTTGTACGCCAAACCACCTGATTCAGCCTATTGCTTAAGTTTTAGTTTATCTTTTACTTAACAAACAGCTGAAAAGACAAGCAAGGCAGGGTTGTAATTCAGCAGCCTGAGCATGTGAAGACTAGAGTCAGTCCAGTTTACATGCTCCGGTGTGCTTTGTTGGCTGCTGTTGGCAAACTGTGCATATGACTGCCCTTCGACAGTATAACATTGCACCAATCTGGGCCAAGCAAGCGTAATGATATTTTGGCGTCATTGTGAAAAGTTGACCAGAAAACACTATACCTGAACACCACTGGTGTTGTAGAGAATACAGTATATTAGGTTCCAGCTAACCATTATCAGTCTTATGGGATGGCTGTATAGCATGATTTCACATGCAATTTGTTCTTTCTACATAAAAGGGCTTAGTTTTTAGTTTCAAACTCGAATGTTAATGAGGGTAGATACAAAGTTCAGAAAATTATCTCTGTGTTCTGCTGAGTGTGAATATAATAAAGTATAAGGCATTTGAGAGAGATGCAAAGTTGTATTTAGCATTAAAAGAACTCACCAGTGTGTAATGATCTCAGATGTGTGTAATTCAGAAGGTACCCCAAGGACTGGAACTTACTTCATTATGTGTTGACTGAAGCAGCTCATTGTGTGAGATCCTGAGTATCTCTCACATTAATTTAAAACCCTGTCTGAGAACAGGGGCTTTGCATGAATAAAGCTTCCTTCTTTGTTTTGTGCTGAATGGTCAAAACAGTAATAAAATGATTATTCCCATATTTATGAAGCGAAAGTCAGTCATGACCGTAAAAAGGCAGGGCAAATCACTTCATCATCAGCTCCTCAGCGTCGTACTTTGTGCCGTCTCCAACATAAACAAGGCTATGAATCATCTTCTCCAAAGCAGAATATGACCTGCACTCCTGCACCAGATGGTACTATCCTTTGCACCTACTGCTGGAAGTTACACTTTCAAGAATGTTTAAGACTAGTGCTTGTGGTCACTTGACTGGATGGGTGTGTGGGGGAAGGGTAAATGTTGTAAAATGTATATATACATTTTTTGTACACAAGGTAAAAATGACGCATTTGTATAAAAAATCTTCAGGTCAATAAGGAAGTAAATAGCCATACTAGCACTGCAGAGTAATGCGTAAGTATGCATTGATTGAATTGAATTGAATTGATTGAAGCAAATTTACGATCACGTGACATGATTGTTGGAACACGTTACAGTACAGAAACTTTCAGATTGCAGCGTTACCCCCGCTGAACTTCATTTTCTTTCACCCAATGGAATGACTGCCAAGCTCTGTAATTAGGGATGGTGTTTAGGGACAGGATATTCAGTTGAAGTTCAGGATGAAGAGCTTAACATTCCGCGTTAACATCAGAGATAGTATAAGGAAACGTGGGCCACCCTTTTAAATTGTCTGCCTGTCCACACTGTCATCTGTTCATGAGAACTTGTGCAGATGTTCTCATGAATATTGAGTAATGCAAAACATTAATTCCAAGCACCCGTCTCCGCTGTTGTAACCCAACTCCGTAGTCTGCCTAATCAAAGCTGGCGCTGGAGAAGAGAGGTCTGTTTTGAATTGTCACAGACCATAATGAGGCTTTGCATGCTCTGACTTGGGGTGGAATTGAATCAGTAATTGCTCCACCTTTAACAAAGGCACATTGCTGACTTTTACTGTAACCGCACATCACAGCCAATGCTGAGTACAATTAGCACCGCTTGTCCAAGTCATTCTGTACATTTGCAAAGAATTGCAGTCACCGCGAGTCCCGAAAGCAGCTGGTTAATGTACGTCAAAGCTCTGTCTTTTAGTATCTTATCTCTGTTTTGCACGATGCATTCACTCTGTAAAGGAGAAAAACTACTCTGAATTAAACATTTTTCTTTTATGAACTCTGAATGGAAACAGCATGAAAAGAAGGAAAGTTTAGCCCCATGTCTTCATGAAGATGGAAGCAGTCATTTTGTGAGCACTCAATTGATTTTTTTTTTAGAAACTGAATGATTTTCTTTTTTCCATCTGAAAGAGCAAGAACAGCAGGTGTTGACGAAGTGCTGCAGTTCACGGGTGCTTTTGCAAATGGAGCTATGTTTTAAGGACTGTTTGCCACGGCCAACGCTCAGGCAGCTGTTACAGGAGACAAAGGGATACCTTTTATCTGTGCTTCTTCGGAGAGTACTGTTTAAAAATGTCTTCCCCATTTTCATTGTCTTTCTCCAGGTTCACTGCTGTGTACTGACGCATAGGTCCAAAAGATTCTGTTTGGTAGCAATGTTTCTGATATTGATGACCCAGACATTCCAAGTTCAAATCTCATCTGGAGCTGTATTTCCATGGAGCATGATATTCCACCTGAATGGATTCTGTAAAGTACCTTGTTTCTCAAATGACTAACGTATAAGTGCTATGGTATGTCATTTGTTTTATAGAACATTTATACCTATTTATAACTTGTGTTGTTCTTATTATCTAAGATACATCATTTTGCTTAGTTATATTGCCATCAGACAAGACACTTCTGCATACTCAAACCTACATCTATCACCAGCTGGACTGATAACCAGCAGTAAATTATCATTAGGCATATCTAGTGAGTGATAAATATAAATGATGACAAAATTATTTCATGTTTTCAAGTAGGCCCTCAGCAATTTTAAAACAGGTAATGTATGAATAAGGAACTATCAAGGATGGGGAGGAATAGTCTTGCACAGATGGTCCACTTTTTTAAAATCTTACTTTAATTCAAACAAAACTTTGCATGCCACTCTATGCTCTACAGGGACTAACCAATGGTAGTCACATGCATTTTGCAGTCAAATTAGTTCTAAGTTTACTGTGCCAACCCACAGGCAAAAAAAAAATGTCCCAGCACTGAATGCAAACCTTATGTATTAGCGAAGGCGGGTTTGCAAATCATAACACATAAGAGATATCAAGATGCTTTTAAGCAAAGGTGTTTTTATTACTGACTATGCCATATGTTCATTCTGAAGTGGGAAAAGTTAGTATATCACCTGTTACAAGCTGTGGGCGTAGCAGAGCTAACTGAGTCATCATAAGTCCACTGCAAAGGTTGTTGTCATTTTCTGGAGACATCACACTAGAATGACTACCTGATCTAAAGATTCAGATCTTTAGCTGAGCATATTTTTGTGTGTGGTACTTTCACAGGATGTGGCAAAACAAAAGTGCCATGACACAGATAGTATAGTATGTACTGTTTTGTGCAATGACTAAAAGCAGGGCAGGATACTGATTAGTTCATTTGGTTCAATGAGCAAACCCACTTGTCTTGCAAATCACATGAGTAGTGATAATATGGGTTTTGTTTAGGGGCAGGGCCACAGGAACACTGGCTTCAGCTGAAATCTGATTGGCCCCTTCAGTGTCCTTCTACTGTCAGTCACTAGCTGCTTCAAAAATGAATTTCATATCAGTGCAAGACATGTGGTTGGCCCCTCTATGTTAAACATGGCCCCTCCCTCACCCCCATTTCTAAAATTCCTCAAAATGTCCCCCAAAAATGTTAAGACAAAAGCACACACGACCCGATTAGGACCGTGTCTTCCATAGCAACAGTGGTGTTGACTGTACATTCTACGGAAAGTTCTGTTTCTGTTGGAAATTGCCACAACTAATTTATCTTTACTGTATATCCCAGCAAAGCAAAGCCATCATTGCCAAGTTGATCCCTATGTGCCATAATTAAGCACAAAACACAACAAAACAACCATCCAATTTAGTTCTCATATAGATTCCCCCTCACCCTTGCTGAACCTAACAAAATTATGCAGCAGTATCCCATATTTCTTCACTGTGGGTGATAGATGACACAGTACCTCCTTAATAGATCATACACCAATAATGCAGAATGCTCCTTTTGCTGGTACCGGCTAATGGAAGTCATTACATTGCCCAGTTCAAGCTCTGGCGCATAGCAACCAATCAAGTGGGTCACACGTGCGGTAAACGATAAAAGACGTAAAACATCAAAACACTAATAGGGCAATGAAAAATGAGAACTGATTTATATAACGCAGTAAGTCCATGGTGCATTCAGCATGCTTTATTAAAATTGTTTACTATATATGTAACTAGTCATTGCAGTTGTAAAAACTTAAGGATGTATTTTACTCAAAACAATAAAAAGGAAACGAACGTAACGTTTTACGGAGCTGCGTAACTTTGAGCAACAGGTTTGCGTAGGTAACGAAATACTGACCATGTATTATGGTTTATTTGCTATTCATTATATACGTTCGTGACATCTGGACCTATTGTATCTTACACTTTGTAAAATACACAGTCAATACAAAATGTCAACGTATGATAGAAAAAACAAATATTTATTGTAATCCACCTAAAAACTAAAGCTATGATTCTAAGAACACATTGGTTTGTGCGCCCACACTTACGCTTCAGCTAAAGTAACAAATGATGAACCACATCTAATGTTTTCTCAAGTCCAAATAGATAATACGTGTCATGATATTTTCTTCTGAAATCACGGTTTACTTAATAAAGCTCTCTTGTTTGCAATAAATATAATTTTTGTTAATTTTATTTTTGTGCAATTTACAGCACCATCTGTTGGCAGGCACGTGTATGAAATTAAACTTGCTATGTGTTTTACATTTGGAATACGCAAAAAACTTCAATGCTTTCAGACATTTTGAATGAGTGATAAAAATATACATGGATTCTTCAAGTGCGGCAGCCATACACGTTTCTTTAGTTTGGGGTTTAAAAATTTATTTAAAATTGTTGCCTTCGGTCGTCTCATGTACCTAAAGTGCTGACGTTTCTTAAACGTTTCCGTTTGTAATTTTGTATTCTCACATTGAGAAAGGAGTACTTCAATTAACACGCTGTTTGGTAGCAACTGTTAATATGATGACTACCACATAGTTCTATGAGCAACATCTACAGGTTAGATCTGTTTGTATTTAATTGAAACTAACAATTACAAAGACACGAATGACCATTACTGCTGAAAGGTGTGAATGTTCCCATATCTGGGATTTAAAGCCGTCGCTAGTACGGCCATTGATTGATTCCTATTAGCGTTTTCACATCTTGTGCCAGTTCAAAACTACCGGGCATCTTTAAATAAAACACACAAGTGCCTCCGATAAATATTTTATTTATGAACAGATTTGTTTTGCTTTCTCTGTCTTCGTCACAATTTAGCGACATAAATGTGTGTAATAAGTGTAATAAGTCAAATATACAGTATAGGCACTGACAGCGCTTCTTGACATGCAAAGGCGGCCCGGGCTCATCTGTCTCCGCACACTGTTTAAGCTCAGTTAGACATGTTTGTTGGTACACCACACCGTTCGTTCAAACATACTTTGTCCTTTACTGAATGCTGAGTTTATGCTTTTATCCGAAACAATTTAGGCCTATAGTGCTACACATGAACGAGTTTTGTTTGAATGCATTTCAGTGTTTGTGTCAGTCCAAGCATGTTGCTCTGTAGTATAGAACAGCGGTCCCCAACCTTTTTTCCGCCACGGACCGGTTTCATGTAAAACAACATTTTCACGCACCGGGATAGAAACAGCTAAAAACAAAGTGCATAAAAATACAACTCATCAATTCGATGGATTAACGGGAGCCCTGACCTTGTGTCCCTGGGGATAATGGGAGACAATGACACCCGAAGTGTGTTAGTTATGTTCAGTCTACTCCGCAATTTGGTTTTGGTCGCTGTGACCGAGACGAGTGTTTTTTTTTTCTTTTCTAAATAAAAGGTCTTTTAGACTCTGATATTCAATAAAATACTTTTAAATCAGTATTTCTGTGCGGCCCAGTACCAAATGACAAATGGTTGGGGACCACTGGTATAGAATATAACACTATTCTATACACTGTTCAACATAAGTGTACCTTGTTGGACTAAACTAGCATCAGGCTTTACAATAGTCAAGCTAGACTTTAGTTAACGCAGAGCTATTTGCTTTATAGTATGATTTTGCAGCTGTACCCATCTAATACATGCTTCGTTGAATATACTGCAGTGTTCTATGGTGTAATCGTGTAATCGATATTACTAGTACACAGCTTGATGAAGTAGAAATTAACATGAAACATCTATGGCAGTGTTTTATTACTTAATAACTGTCTGTTATGCGACCATATATAACAATAAAATGGAACGTTACATGACCGCATTGCCTGCAATAAGCCTTGTCATAACAGGATATCATTGGTTAATGATTAATTTTTAAATAATAACTTGAGAACACGGGATTATAATGTATGCTTGAAGCACACTCTTATTAATACGATTTAGAAAGGACCGTGTCTGAATTTATTTACACGCACACAAAATTCAATCCCGCCTGACACAATCCTAATGTCAGTGTTTCAAAAATGTATCCAAAGCATAAGAGTCAATTGACCTTAGATGTTTTTTTTCTAATAATTTCATAGAACATTCGGCATAAGTGAAACAATGTACTTTTTCATAGGGAAGACACTAGTTCATAATCTTTCTCATTATGAAGATGAACCATCTTTCATGTAATCTTTGAGACGTTTTACATAATGTATATAACCATTTAAATTTTATGTCTATACACTCAAAAGCATGAACAATACATTTAAAG
>JABJVR010000869.1:0-18921 GCA_025773905.1 Chitala chitala
GTTAAGGATTGCTTTGGGGAAGCCCACAGTGGAAGTGGACTCAGTGGGAAATGCCGTTTTGAGCAGAGAGGCACTTGAAACTGACCCTTCATCATCAGTAACGCAGCATTGCGAGACAGCAAGAGGAACAGCAGCAGACGGAGGAATTTCTCTCATAAACGCTTCAGGATTGTTAAATGATGATCTCTCTGATCATGAAATATATCAGCAAATAGAAAGTTGTTTCTCTATGTTTTCCCCTGAATCTCATGTTGTTCTGGTGGTAGTCCAGCCTGATAGTCACACAAAGGAGGGCATGAACAAAGTGAAGAAGATTCTTGGATATTTCAACAGTTCAGCTATGAATCATAACATGTTAGTAATCAGCCCCAGGAAATTAGAAACACTGATACATGGAGGGAATAATATAGTGCAGCAGGTTAAATGTGAGTATGAAGGGAGGATTCTGGAGTTCAGTGACATGGATAAGAGCAGTTGTAGTGATTTAGTTAAGATTATGGATAAGATGGACCAGGTGGGGAAGAATGAAGGGTGTCACCTGACCGGTGAGATGGACAGGAAGTCGCAAGGGGTGCAGACTGGATGGCAGGAAGTTCAGCATTTGGTATCTGCAGAAGAGAAAATGACTAAATTCAGAGTGACAACACAGTCAAAACAATCAAGCCTGGTTCAATTACTGGACACACAAATATCTGGTGAGTGACCAGTAAGTTTTCATGTATGTACTTTAAAGATCTCACTAATATTTTTAGTAGACTGTGAGAATGCACAAGTAGACCAGACTGATTGTGAAGATGACAAGGAATTAATGAATGCAAGATATGCACAAATGCATTTTGGGAGCTGCCACATTCTGAAGCTGATGACAGCATGTTTTTTCCTCTGAGACTTTAGGCTCTTCTGCTAAAAAGGACTTTTGGAACTGGCCACAGTACAAGACCCGTCTGCCAGTTGTTTGTGGGAAGAGGCGGGGGTTTCTTTATCGAGACAAGCTGAGCAGAGGTGAGGGGTCATTGGGTCAGGATGGGGAGGGATTGTATTTGGAAGTGCAGAACTTTGGATTATTTTGTACAAAGAGATGCAGACCATTTTTAAGCAAGATTTGTTATAAGTACTGACAAGCTGCACAGTGTAGCAGAACTTAAATGGTAAAGTAACAGTTATTTCTCCATATTATTTTTCCATGTAAAAAGTTTTGTTTTATAAAAATTTGAATGCATTCAGGGATGATTTGGCTAAATGGAAAGTGCTATAGATTGAGATTCACATTTGATTAAAATACCATTTCTGGTGGCTTTATCAATCACAAATGTGAATAGGCTCCCACTGTTTAAATGAATCTCTTCCAGGTATGCTGATATCTTCCTAAAACAGAAAAAAATTAATTACTGAATTGCTTAAAAGTTGGTTAATTGCTGAGTCTAAAATGCTGTCACTAGTTTTTTGCGTGACCTGTACGTGAATCCCATTCCAAGTTGTACCATTCACCTTTGGGTACCACTCTACTGTTCCAGGGCAGAAGTGTATCCTGTCAGGGGCACAGTGGTTGTACCCCCACGAGTTTGAGGCATCAGGGGGAAAGAAGAGTGCCAGGAACTGGAAGAAGAGCATTTCCTGTGGTGACACCACCTTGAAAAGTCTGCTCAGGGTGAGTCTGCGGAGAAATGGAGCTATGGGTGTGCCTGTGCCTTTTAAATTTTCTTCTCGCACACCATCTTGCAATCATAACGAAGACTACTAAGAGCAAATAAGGAATAAAATTTGTTTTTAATAATGAATATTTACAGTGATGCACTGCAAGAGTTATGTGGGCTGACAATGGCAAGAAAAGGTTCATGAACCCTTTGGGAGTATTTGGTTTCCTGCATTAACTGGTCATAAAATGTGATCTGCAGAGACAAATTTAGGCGTTCTAATAATATTGCTGATCTTAAGAGGTTCTGCAAGGAAGAATGGTCCAAAGTTCCCCCTGAGCCTTGTGCATACACTGACACCTTTTTTGATGTTATGTCTTCCATAGGAGACTTGACCACTATTAAATATAACTCATCAACATGTGTTGGTATATAAATATATGGGTTTGCATAGTTTTCCACCTTGCACTGTAAATGTTTGAATGACAGTTCAGTATGAAGAAAAACGATACAATAATTTGTGTTTTTAATACTTAAATTGTCCTTGCACATAAGGAGACTTGTGACTGAGATGAAGATTAAATCACATTTTATATCTAAATGATCCAAAAAACCACAGAATTATAAAGGGTTCATAGATGTTTCCTTGCCACTGTATATTGAAGTTGAACAGTAATTATTCACATAGCTTTTGCTTTGGGTCTGGCACATCGATTTCCCATCTAAATATGCATTTCTGCATGTGGTACAAGTCCAGACCACCCAGCCTGAGACTCATATCCTTTAAGATGTTGGAATGTGTTGCTCAGTTTGATACAGATTGTACTAATACACAGCCTCTCTTTGTGCCCACAGGACGGTCACCTGACATGTTCGAAGTTCACTCGACCACGTACCAACATTGGTGAGAGTGTCCAGGTAACACATTAGATAACAAAGGACATATTCAGTTCCTGCAAAGAGATGGAGGAACTGAATATGCTCATGGCACAACACGTATCAACACCAGAGCAGAGTTAATTACGAACAATGCATATGACTCGCTAGCTTATTGTTATGCTAAAACCCAGAGAGAAATATTTTTTCCTCCCCAGCAAACTTAAAAGCAAAGATATGGAATCATTTTGGATTGTTTCGTAAACAAGGCAGTCAGGAGTTGGACGTGACCAACACGACACGCAAAACATAAAGCAAAATTAAATACTGCAGCAATATGACAAATGTCCATTTTCACATGAAAAGACACCATCCCGATAAACGTCTACCCACAGGAAATTCTTTTGCAGACCAGCAAAACATGTTTATTTTACTTTTTGTCATTTAAATGTGGGTGAACAATTAGTTGTTGTAAGTATAGTCTGAAGCTTTTTTTTTTTTTCCCCGGAAAAAGTGTAAATATTAATCTGACTTCTGTTTTAGAAATTTCGTTTGTATAACATTTATGGGTTTCAAATCAAATTTTTCTGACAATTTCCTTCATTGTTTAAAGAAAGAAAATGGTAAAGGTACTAGATTTGGTCACCTTGTTTGCTGTAATTTTATATGTATCATGTTTATAGATTTGTACACCACACTGTATTGTGATGTGTGTTATGTGAGCTCTGTATTGTGATGCAGTTTACCTCTCAGTAAGATGTGTAATGCCCAGCCCTAGTTTACCTACAGCACTGCTGCAGTTGTGGCTGGTGTAGGATTCTCATACACATGCTGCTTGGTCTCATGAGTTCCATGTCTCAAGTTTGAAGTGATGCTTAAAGGGACATGTGTTTCCCCTCAGGAAAAGAGACCACTCATGAAGTCCAATGTGTCCCAGAGCTTGCCACTAGGTGAGGTTTCCTTTCCTCCCACTCCTTTTTAAATTTCTAGAATATTTTTAAAACAAAGCACTGATTCAATGCAATGTTACTAATTAGACTTTGGGAAACAAGAAACACAAGTATAAAAAGTGTGAAACAGTGTGTAAGACATAAAGATTCAAAAGTTCAGTGCTGGGAGTAAACATTTCCAATGAGAGACTTCGGTTTGTGATTGTGAAAAATTGATCAAATGGTTGGTAGAATGAAGGATCCGTGATACAGACAGAGAAGCAAATTCAGCTGAAACACCAGGAGCTGCCACTGAGACCCCAGTCTGCAGGGGCTGTGAGCAGGCGGCATACAGAGCAGATGTGCAGCTAATGCAGTTTGATGATAAAATGGACAAAATCAATGAATGTATCACCTGAAAATGCCAACTAAGTTATCAGGTAGTTATTTATCAGTGAGTGTAATTGTGTGCATGCTAATATGCAGAAGTGCATTCTGGGAGTACTTGTACTCATGCTGATGGCAGTATGTTTTTGTTGTAATTCTTTAGACCCTTCCCTTGAAAGTGACACTAAAGAGGACTTTTGGAACTGGCCAGAGTACAAGGCCCGTCTGCCTGTTGTCTGTGGGAAGAAACATGGTTTTCTTTATCGAGAAATGCTGGCCAAAGGTGAGGGGTCATTGGGTGGTGAGATGTGGATTGATGGAACTGCCCAACTTTGGTTTAGCTGTCTTGGAGAGGGCATCCACAAAACAGATGAATTATAATTGTACAGATAAGAAGACCTGGACTTGGCTAACCTTAGTCCTGTTATGGCATGTGTATACAATGAAGCAGCACATAATATTGCAGCTTTGTGGTAGAAATAAAATGAACATTATAAACGGACACAGGGGACAAAATCATTAACCATACAGTCAGGCTGAATTTTTAGGATAAATTCACAAAATGTGAAATGTGGCACCATGGCGAGTGCTGCTGGCTGACTTTCATTTCGTTGTGACCCTGACAATTGAATTAAGGTAATATTTGTAATGGTAATGTGTCCATGGGAATATTCTACCACTGTCTGAATGGATTTCCTCCAGATTTTCTTACATCCTCCTGTTTCTCAAAATCATGTTAACTGCACATGTTGTCAGTACTTGACTTTGTGTGCGACATGTGACAGACAAACTTGTACCACTCACTTTTTGGTTGCTGTTGTTGGTCCAGGCCACAAGTGTATCCTCTCAGAGGGACAGTGGTTCTACCCTGCTGACTTTGAAGTATTTGGGGGGAGGAAGCAGAAAAAGAACTGGAAAAAGAGCATTTTCTGTGGTGACACTTGCCTGAAAAGCTTGATCAAGGTGAGTGTGTGCAAGATGGTGTAATGATGACAGAACTCGGAGAATAGGACCCAGTGTGAGGATTGGCTGCTTGGATTTTTGCTGGCAAATCTGACAGTCCGAATGTGAACAGAATTCAGAATTATACTCAATAGTCCAGGCAAACGATTCAAAACCAAAATATCAATCTAAGTTGGGTGTCATAGCATATTCCTGGAGAGCTACGGGGGGGAAGGGCAGGTTTTAATTTCAGCTGGTTTCTGTTGTTAACTTTAAACATTGAATTTTTGTACAATTACTTTGTCATTTTCTACACTAATTCTGCAGTTAGAGCAACATTGTAGTATGTGATTCATGTTTTTGTTACAGATCTTTAAAACATAAGAGTCTCAGTTTTACCTTCTTTGTACCTATTATTTTCTTTCAGTTAATTAAGGCTAGTGCAGACATGTAAAAAATCAGGAACAATAAATAAACTATAATGGATACACAAGATAGTGATCAAATGAAAATAAATGTATTGTCAGAAACAAAAAGCTACATGCGATGTGGCCCTCTAGGACCATGCTTTGACACCACTGGTCTAAGTGAATCCAGGCACACACATCTCACAGACATGAACACAGGCAGACAGCGTCAGTGGAAACGGAATTTGCTCATTATGCACATGTGAACAACAATAAAGTGCAGTCCATACATAAGTACATCAACTACAAGCACAATCCATTTATATGTACATTGCATGTTGGGTCCCATTCAAATTCGGGTTATTACAGATTAATTTAAGCAGTTAACAACATTTGTAAGGACCATCAGTAAGTATGACTTCCAGCTTTATGATGCATTTTTTTTGTTCCTGCTTGTACAATGCTTTGCCTGTACATGTCTACCTATAAGCACAAATGTTGGCAGCAAGTAGTGAGTCGGGTTTATGTGACCCACAGACCGTCAACAGCTCACTTTACAAATGCCTCTTACCTGTGTGCTTTACATCTGCTATTTTTAATACTATATATTGGTATAGAATGGTTTTGCCATACAAGTGCACAGCATTCTCAGCTGAACACCACGTCTAGGTTCTAAAGTAATTGGACATCCAAGAGAGTCAAATCTGAATTGCTATAGATATGGTGATCTGACGGGTCATCCAAAGGTATAATTGCTACTATCAGACACTACAGGTTGTTAGTGCTGTATCATTTAATGGTCATACCATATGTACTCGTGTATAATCCATCCCATAGTTATGTCCAGAGCAATATTTCAGGTCAAAGTAGCCAAACTTCATATAACCCATGTATAAATCGAGGCCAAGTTGAATTGCATTACTCAGTTGGATTCAGTTTGCCAACACAAATCCTCTGTTTCCACAGGATGGCCATTTGAAATGTTCAAGTTTTATCCGGTGGAGTGCAGACACCAGCAAGAGGGCCCAGGTAATCCATCATTCCCCAGCTGTTTTAAATTCTGGCTCTTTCATCACAAATGATGTAGTGGACTAAAATGATTAACCGAATCATAACCCAAACCGCCTCAGAGATGGAATACTGTCACAGAAGGTCAGCGCTGCCACGGGTTTGTTACAAGGGACAATGCACAAGGCTTGGTCTATTTTATAACTCCTATAAATCAATACAGTGCTATTTCTCCATGTTACAGAGCAAATTTTCATAGACTATTCACCTGTTCATAGCATGAATGATCTTCCTGTGTTTGTGTTCTTATTTCCACCTCTGACTCTTAACCAATGATTGGATGCAAGTCTCACGTGACTGGCAGTGATGCATTTTGGTTCATTTGGATATTTCCCATGTGAAAAGAAACTGAACCAAGGAGAAAATGGCCCAAATATGTAAATCATCAGACTAATTTGCACTAGTGCAAATGAACTACAGGTTTTGAAAACACCCTTGGTACAAGTATTTACATAAGGCTAGTGCAGTTTTAAATCACTTATTTGAGAAATTCTCAAGATAGGTTGACAAGTTTTTAAATAAAATGATGGCCCAGAAAATTTAAAATATTTATCCAAACAAGGGACAGTATTAACATTTATTCTATGCTGAGTTATTTAAAATCTTTTTATGTCTTTTCTCAGGGCAATGTGCTTGCAACACTGGTTGCCAGACCCATTTGTGGTGAAGATGAGCTTCAAAATGCCTTCAAAATACAACACTGACTTAAGACACCATGACAGTACAGCTCAGTGGGAAGTGGGAACTGAAATACTGAGGTGGCTTTAAAGACTGTAATTATTTCTTCTATATAAGAATTGTAACTCGGACCTTATGGGTCAGTTGCAACAGACTTTCCAAGTTAGTATCCAGCTGTATATTAAGGTGCTGATTTTTTTTGGTATGGTACATTGTCCAGTCAGAAATAGGCATGGCACACGAGACTGAGGTAACAATATCTCATTATGTTAATTAATCTTCATTATGTAAAAATAAACTGTTATCCTCCAAACAGTTCATTTTCAAGTTAATGTATAGGTAAAGCTTTTATTTGTCCTTTATTCATTCATTTAGTTCTCTTGTATTAACACCAAAGATAGTTTTGTGTATCGGATGCTAGTCATTCTGTTATTTCTACACATTCTAATGAGTACAAATAAAAGTAGAATACCACGTAACACAAAGAGGGCAAAAGCAGAAGCACTCGGCATTGGGAAGAAAAGGGCCATGAGACACTATGAAAACAGGTGGGCTTAGAACTGCCACACAAGACATTAACAACTCGCTGCACCTCAGTGAAAATAAAATACCCAACCTAAATGTTGGCCAACAGGAAATAAAGGGAGATAAAATGAGAACACTTGCATAAAGCAAACAAGGAAATGAGAAGATGAAACTAGGGGGCGTGGCCGCATAAAGCACAACTTGGGCAAACCTTGACAATTCTGTTGTTCGATTCATTTGTAATCCATGGTTGTCCATTTTTGTGTATTTGTTATTTTTATATATATATAATGAAGAATAAAACCTTTCATTTGCATTGTGCTGCACTTTCACATGTTAACTGCATCAACCTGGCATTGTGACAATTCTGGAGATTGTTTCCAGTTCTGACATCAACTGTACAAAAACATGAGGAACAAAGAGGGAGTTCAGATGAATGTGATTGTGATCCAGGTACCAGGCTCAGCATTAGTAGCAGACACCAACTGCTAAACACCAGTTAAGAAACAAGAAGACTTCAACACCAGGCAAAGGACACAAAGAAAACACCCAACCTAAATAGTGAGAGCACTGAAATAGTCACTAAGTATAGACACTCACACACAGAATGGAAACAGAAACTGGAGATTAAGGGGGAGAGGCCACATAGCAAGCACAGGCAGAACATGTGACACCGTGAAGAATTTGCCTTTCTTGCCTAAAGCATTTGTACCCAACTATGCTCAGAAAGTAAGCAAATTAAGTCAAATATGGAAACCAACTCATCTGACTGTTCATCTGCCATTTTTATTGTATGTAAATTGTCAGAGTTTTCTGTATCTGGTAAATCGGTAATTACATAAATACACTGAAATATAGTATAATTTTGAAATCTCTATTTTCACGTTCTAGAACACAAAAGTAGGCGGGTTTCAAACCAGGCAGCAGCTCCCTCAGTCCGTTACATTGGGGGGTAGTTTAGTGACTGCTGCATTGACAATAATGTTACCCCCAGGGTCAGGACAACAGTTTGATTAGCTCCCAAAGCTAAAGACTTAAGTCTTTGGTCAGACAGCCTAATTCTCCTGTCTGGTGTGCTTAGCGACCCTGGTTTGAAACCCACCAGCTCCCTCGGTTTGTTTCAGTATACTATACCTTTATCTTTAAATATTTTCTACCAGTCTCTGAGCTAAGAATTATCTTGGGGTATAAGCGTAGATTTGGGGGGCTCATCCCCTCCAATGTTGACATGGGGGGAATATCTCCCCCTATAATTTCATATGTAATTCTTGATTTACAAAAGACAAACACATCATCACACAATTTCAAACAGAGATGTGTGTGGGCCTGACGTTTTAAATCCGTACCCATCCCCGAGATTCAAACCTGCACCCACGTAGACCTACATGAAAGTTGTCAACTGAACGCTCAGAGTACATTACATTTCAGCACTCATTCAATTCTTTAAAGTTCCGCGCTGAAAAAAATTGGAAACACCTGCTCTAAACATTGTAATGAATACCAGTTGTATTCATTAATTCCTTTTCCTCTGCCTGAGCCTAGATGTGTTACACACACATAATTCACTGTCCAACACACACGAGCTGGATTTTCTGCCGCTAATTTCAAACTGAGGAAGCGCCGCCTGCACGAGACACGAGGAAGCTTCGGCTCGTGGGCGTCTGAGGAAAACTGGCATTTTTACTGAGATTTCGTCTTAAATAAATAATTAAGCTCATGTTCAAGAATTACATTTTAACAACACGAAACACACTGACAGTCGCTGGGTAAGAATGAGAGTGATAAACAGTAAATATATGCGTTGTTTTAAATTTTTCAGGCTACGTAGTTTTAGATGACTACGTAATATACGTAAGATTTTAACGTCACTTCTGTATGAAAAAACATTTATTTTGTTTCAGCTAATATGAAATCCATTGATGACCAGGTAGTAGAAGAAGACGCTGAATGTCAAGATGATGAGGTAAATTAAGAAACTGGCTATCGCATCTAGCTACTGCAGTTTAGGCATGCATTATTCACCAGTATTCAGTGGCCCCAACACAAAGTTCGTATCAAAGAACGTGCTATAGATTAATTCACCTTTCCATTGAAATTCATATGATTAAATCTTATTATAACGAGTCGAAAAAACGTTTTTACTTCATGCTGATGTAACGAGGGCGAAGCCGACGCGGTTCGAACCCGCGAAATCACCACCCGCTGAACGGGACCAGATAAGAGAAGTAGCGCTCTGAGACCGGAGGGTTTTAGTATAACAAGTTACATAACTCAAGTACTCAGCTTTACTTAGATTTACGCAGCTCTAGACGGGTACTATTCCACAAACATTCATAATGTAATACTGTGGTTTAATATTATTGTTTCTGAAATAATAGTTATTCTGCTCTACATTCAGGAGTCATTCTTTCAAGACATTGACCTCTTGCAGAAGCACGGTATTGTAAGTATTATAGTTTATTGCAAAACGTTTTTTTTAATTATTAAAAAGCACCCCCACCCTCTGACTTGTATGTCGATATAGTATACACAAAGCAGAGAAGCAGATTAAAAACACAAAGAAAATTTTTATATTTATTAGTGATGTTGGAATGCCTAAAAAGAAAGGTTAATTTTCTATTAAAACTGTTTATTTTAGTTTATTTTAATTAACATGTACTAACCATAACTCATAATAATGTCCTTAATTAGCTATCAGTAGCAGTGCTATTCCTTTATCTCTTTGGGGTTTTAGGTTTAAATAAATCCTGCCGCTTGCTAAAGCAAAGCAGAGGTTTCCCCTTTAAATATGGGGCATTTATTCTATTTCCAATGCTGGGCAGCAAGTGGCTTGGAGCCTATCCCAAACGGCCTGGGGTAGAAGGTGAGCTTCATGCTTGCCCAGTAATAGATCCATCATGTAATGATAATAAAATCTGCGATCGATTCTGTATACAAATTAAAATAATTAAGTGTATAATCTACAGTTCTCCTGGGAACCTCTCTCAAAACCACCTTACTGTTATACTTTTATGCTACACTTTGTGTTACAGCCAAAACCTAGCACCTTTTTTTTTTTACAGAACATGGCTGATATTAAAAAGCTGAAGGCTATCGGTATATGTACAGTCAAAGGGATCCAGATGACTACACGTCGAGCTCTCTGCAATGTCAAGGGTCTGTCGGAAGCCAAAGTAGACAAGATTAAAGAAGCTGCAGGGAAACTGCTGGTGACTTATCAAACTCCATCTTCTATATTCAGTTTCAGGACTAAGTTAAATGCAGACATTAATGTTAATGTCATTACCAAAAAATTTTAAAAATGAATCTAATAGGTTTTTTAAGGTTAAGCTAGGTTCTGTAGATGGCACATCCTTTGATTTTTAGTATTACATTTAAATTTTTTTTTTTACATTTATTGCAGACCAACGGATTCCTAACAGCATTTGAGTATAGTGAGAAAAGAAAACAGGTGTTCCACATAACGACTGGCAGCCAGGAGTTTGAGTTACGAAACACAGCAGTGCTTCTGCTTCTTTTTTGCCTCATTGTGTTGAGAACATTATTTTTAGCATTATTTGGTCACTGTGTGCATGCTAAATAACAGTTTGGCAGTACAGCAAATTTACCATCTCCTTCCAATTTTCACTTTGCACAGCAAACTCACTGGTGGAGGTATCGAGAGTATGGCCATAACTGAGGCTTTTGGTGGTGAGCCAAGCTGCTTTTTTCCAATTCATTTTAATTGTGATGATTCAATTGTAATTTAACACACTTATTTTCATCCAGTGTCACTTCTTGAATTATACAGTTTTTTTCTAATTCATAATACTCATTGTATAAAACATGATGGCATGTGAATATACATACAGTACAGTAAAGGATGTTGTGAAATGTATCACTGTATATATTTTGATTAGAATTCCGGACGGGAAAAACGCAGCTCTCTCATACTTTATGTGGTGAGTAAATAAGCGTGTGATGTTGTTCTGATGCATTCTGCACCTCATGACTTGTTTCAAGTTTAGGACCAAACTCATTCTACATAAATTTGTATAATTACCATTATTGGCTGCAGTTACATTTGTTCAGGAGTATGTGATAACATATTTCAGGGTGATCTACACACATCCTGGGTACATTCACCATCTTTGTTGTTTCCTGTCCACAGTGACGGCCCAGCTCCCAGGAGACGGTGGCTACACAGGAGGGAAGGTCATCTTCATTGACACAGAAAACACCTTGTATCCCTGCCAATGAAATGGTGCTGCATTTGTCACAGCACCATCACTTTACTGTAGACATATCAGCTGCCTGCTAGGAACACTCTTTCCTTAGCCTGGATACACACCAGCCGGCCAGACAGACTAAGGGATATAGCAGATAGGTTTGATGTGGATCATGATGCGGTGCTAGAGAACGTGTTATATGCACGTGCCTACACGAGTAAGATCGCCAGTTTCTGTGTTCATATATGTTTAAAATTGCTGGCATTACAGTGGGAATCTCAGTAAAGTCAGTAATTTGTTCAAACAGCTGCGACTTTATGACAAAATGACATCTGAAGATCTTATGGAAAAAATTCACTATTTTGGTGATTAAAGTATATACAGTACAGGTATACTGTATATTTTTTACATGTCAGATTGTAGTAAGTATTGAAACCAATGCTTCTTACTATAATAATTGTTATCAATATGCCATAAAATAATTAACACTACAGAAAAATGGTTTATAATACATATCTCTAATTGGATACACCAGCAAGTGTGTTGTGACTTATGGCAGATAAATGTATAGCAAGCAACAGAAGGTTTTAATACATATGAATATTTAACATGGCATCAGCCAAAGATATATATCACCTTAGGCCTTATTTAAGCTGTGATACCAGTTACTCCCCCTAGCGTCCTGGCTGCTAAGTAACAAATTTCAGTAGAAAAAGTTTGGAAATGTGCAAGAAACACCAGAGTAGCAATGCAACAACGCAGGCGGTTTGAATGGCGGTGGTATTTTGATGTTTGTGTGACTTTATGACGCCTGCAATCTCTTCAGAAAACACAACATTTTTACGATTTGATATTGTTCAGGTCCAACTTTATCGCGATCCCCACTGTACCTGCATTTTTGAGGTCAGGAACTGATGTCAGGTGTTAGATCTCCCTAAAAAATCATTGCACACTGTAACATTTAATTTTGACATTTGGTGACTAGCAGTCCAAGCCTGAACAATGATCATTATTACTCTTCATTATACTGCGTTATTATTGGTATTATACACTGACACAGGCTGCATATTTGGGGTGTCCACCAGACCCGGAACTGTTTTTGGTACTACCAGACAGTGAAGTTCGACTCCAGAAAGTTTTTATACATCTCCAAAATGCAAAGGCAACAAACCTCACGCCACTAGCCAACACTAGGCAGTGTGCTTAGTGATCTAAAATTTGTGTGTGCAAATGTTCAGCAATGGAAAGTGTTGTTCAGCTCTGGAGTAATAGTTTTTCTCCTGATGTGTCCAGACTCACTTTGGAAATCAGCAGTAAATGATTCAAACAAGGCCAGGTATTTTTTACATGCTGTACCCTAGGGATCTAGTGGGTCCTAGAGGGCCACGTTGGGTGAAGGTTTCTTTTTCAATTTCTGATGTAAATTAAACCATAATATCAAACACATACTTTTATGTATAATTAGTAATTGTGTCAGTCCAGATATTCTCACCAAACTTTTCATTCATTAAAAAAAAAAAAAATTAAGCATTACAGCCATGCTTAGACCTATAGTGTAATGAAATGAAAGATACCCACAACCTGGCCACAGTAAAACTTTTATTTTAGCACACAAAGACTTTAAATTTGTAACCATTTGGTTATTGTTAAATTGCTTGACAATAACAACATAACTGAAATAATGGTGTTTATGGTAATAATGATTCAATTTGTAGTTTGTATTCAGTGTCAGCAGGTATTCTAATATGTTTAATCAAAGGTGAACACCAGATGGAGCTGTTGGACTACGTGGCAGCAAAATTCCATGAGGAATGCGGCGTCTTCAAACTGTTGGTAAGGGGTAATTAATCTCACCCAACTTTTTCAAGTTTTTGTACTTTGTTTTTTTAGCTCCTTGTGTAGTTGTCTCTTTAGTACCCTGTTTCTTTCTCCCATGAACGTTTTTAATTAATAGAATTTAAGATGTTATTTAATGTGAATTTTGGGCAAATATTTAAAATCCAACATTATTTTAGGGACAACAAGCCAAGACAGCAGGATATTAAGAAAACAAGTTATATCCACAATTTTTGGACAGTAAAATATAACATATCTACCAGCCTGTATGTTCATAGCATCGTCTCTCCATTCAGGCACAATGACCCACCTTCAGTCTAGTCTTTTATTCTTCATTACTTTTTGTGTTGTAGCAGTACTTTAACTTGTGCACTTAAAATGTAATGAGTTATGTGTCTCAGCCCATTCTTTATTATCCTTCAGATCATAGACTCCATTATGGCTCTGTTCCGAGTGGATTTCTCTGGAAGGGGTGAGCTGGCGGAGAGACAACAAAAGCTGGCGCAAATGCTCTCTAGGCTGCAGAAAATCTCTGAAGGTGGGACTGGTCAGACAGATCACTGCAATATGGTCGTAATACTGTTATAGCCCTTGGCATGAGTGTACCACAAAATTTTGCATTCAAAATTTTTATTGATAGTTATACAATTTTTATAATTTTGTCTATAGTGAAACGTATGTCCTGGAGAATGTAGTTTAAATGTACTTGGTCTTAGATGTACTATTCCCAACAAACAAGAGCACTGATGGTTCAATGTATTGCTAAAATCTGTGGTTTCTGTCTGGCCCTAAACTGCCAGGAGGTAATTTCTGGTTTTTGCAAATACCCCAATTCCAAAAAAGATGGGACATTTTATAAAATGTAAATTAAAAAAAAGTGCCTTCATGACATAAATGATTATAATGAATTTCATGGCTGCAACACATTTCAAAAAAGTTGGGACAGGTGCACGAAAACCATGAAAAAGTAAAAAAAAACAAAAACTGAAATATTTCACAGGTAAACAGGTTAATTGGTAGGAGGTGACAGTCATGAAAGAAACATTTTTGAAAGACTAAATTCTTAAAATGCAAGGATGGGGAGAGGTCCACCGCTATGCACACAACTGAATGAGAAAATAGTCGTTTTATAAAATTATAAAATAATGTTGCTCAGTGTGCAGTTGCGAGAAATTTAGGCCTATCAACATCTATGGTCCATAAATCCATTATCAAAACATTCAAAAATCTGGTAATATCCGTGTGTGTAAAAGCCAATGCTGAATGCATGCGACCTTCGATCTCTCAAGTGGCACTGCTTTCAAAACCAATGTCAGACAATAAAAGATATAACAACATGGGCTCAGGAATACTTCAGGAAACCTTTGTCAGGATTGTATAACAAAAACAGGAGTTCTGTGTGTATCATTTATAGAATACAACGTAGCCGTGTTTGTGACCAACCAGATGACTGCTGATCCTGGAGCTGGAATGACGTAAGTGACCGAAGTATGGATTCTCAAGCCATAAATCATATTCATGCTCAGTTAGCTTTGATAGTTTTTGCGCAGGTCTACATGAAACATAGTTGTTTTTAGATTATAAGAAATAAAAACATTTATATCAAGTTTAAACTGAACATGACAATCTTTACATATAAATACATTATAACATGACCTAGAAAGTGTGTTCTTTCTGTTGGCGTATCATAGTTAATGTTGGGGAAAGGGAATAAGGCTGAAACAAATCTGTAATTTTACTGTGCTAGCCTTGAAAAATGTAGTTTTGTCTAGACCATATTTTTCTAAGATTTCAAGCAGATCCTAAAAAGCCCATTGGAGGACACATCCTGGCACATGCCTCAACTACACGTATCAGCCTAAGGAAAGGGAGAGGAGAAATAAGAATCGCCAAAATATTTGACAGGTTCAGTCTTTCTAGTAGAAGTTAAAGAGGATATTTAAAAGGATTTGAGATGTATTGGGGGGGGAAGTCTGTCAATCACAAATTTGTATTCCCTTTGCTCAGCCCTGACATGCCAGAGAATGAGGCTACATTTGCCATCACTGCAGGTGGAATTGCTGATGCCAAAGAGTGAAAGGAGATCAAGACTATGGGAAACATGTTTATAGCTTTTAAATGTACTTTAAATTTATTTGGAGTTCTGCTTAGTTATAATGTTGAATATACTCAGTGTATTCTACTCATTTAGGTTTGTTGTGTAATACGTTTCAAAAACGAAAATGACTTCTGCGGTAACAGCGTTATTGTGTAATTACCCCATAAACCTCATTCCAGAGGTGTTCGAGGACTATAACTATGTAATTGGTTTAAACATGATTTGCAATTTTTCAAATTAAAGCTTAAAAAACCATTACACATCTTGTGTATTGTTTGTTAGGACATAAGGTAGTGGAATGCTCTAACATTTAATAAAGGACAATCTACTCGTTATATACCTTAAAAGTATGTTCAAGTATTTCATTACTTTAACGATAATCTAATGACGATGTGCAACGGTTGTATTTTCCTTTGCGATAAATACAGAATTTCAGCTTTGCATTTTTATTGATTTTTTATGAAATTCTGACGTATGCAGCTTTGTAGATTTCGTGGGAAAGTGACATATTCATCCTAATACTGTCGTGTTTGTACACCACCGTGTCACCTTGACTGCCGGTTGTACTTGTGGATAAAGAGGATGGGAGCACCTGGACCTTTTCTTTTATACACACACACACACACGCACACGTGGTGCAGTGACGATGGCTCTCGGCTTTGTCTATGGAAACGCCATCTTAGTACTGTGTGTAGGAGACCGGCATATAATTTAATTTGCCACGAAGAGATACACAAACGTGTTGTGTGTGCGTAGTCCGTTTGCCTGCAAAGACCTACTTTAGCCGTGGAATTATAATTAAATTTACAGCGTGTCATATTTTGACCTCTATTATTCATTGCATCATTGATAGCCCATTCTCAAAGGAAAACGCCGGCTAGCGAAGTCTTCCTACATCAGGAATAAACATAGCATAAACATCGTTAATTTACAGCGGTAATTAGGCAGGACGTATATAGTGAGGTGTTTTTGGGGTAAGAATATAAATTAAAATGAGAGGAGGTTCTTCGTATGGAGACAGAGACCGGCATCGAGGACGCGATAGGAGGTAATCTGTCGCTTTCTCCCGTTCAGTTCGTTCTTTCGTTCATTCATTCATTCATTCATTCATTCATTTAATTTTACATAGTGGAGATACCTAAATACTAGTAACTATGCAATGCAATGTTTATACTTTCTTCTGTGTATTGTACTTAAAGCTAATGCAATGGTGAAATTTTGGTTACGTTATTGTCTGAGTATGGATTTAATACGTAGAAGGTCGTGATAAGAATACGTCACCTGTGTTTCTGTTTTATTAACAAAGTGGTAAAGAAAATAATATCCTGTTATAACATATACGCACATAATCTTAATTGAAATTAACGGGTGTACTTGTGACTGTTCCAGTATGAACATCCTCATGGGTGACATCTCACAGGCCTCAACAGAGGATTGAAACCGAACAGCACTCGTACGAGTCGCATCCCTTATCAGTTGTATAATTGTGAAAATGTAGACGTGGCTTAAACTGAAATTTTGAGGTTTTTAAGTAAGAGTTGGAAAAACATTGGAGATCGTGTTGTGTGATTTATTTGAATGTTGTCCTTTTAAATATATGTGACAGTGTACTACACTTTCTTTTTTTGTTTTTTTTTATATATATATACCTTTCATCCTTTATGCGTGAAGTGGCAACAACAATCTAATACTGTACATGGAAGGCACTTTGTTTTTATTTACATTTTACAAAATGTCCCATCTTTTTTTGTACGTTTATTGCGTGGATTGTGTTGTTCATGTATAACATTTAAAGTATCAAAAAGCAAGAAGAATTGTGGTTGTGTGTGTATATGACAAAATTTGAAATTTAAAATGTATACGTGTGTTTAATGTTTTGTCTAGTCCTCGCTTTGGGTCGAGCAGAAGTGGGTCAAAATACGGAAACCCAGGTGAGCGACTTCGCAAGAAGAAATGGGACCTGGACGAGCTGCCGAAGTTTGAGAAGAACTTCTACACTGAGCACACTGAGGTGCAGCGAATGAGTCAGGTACGTTCCCACACCTGCAGACGTTAACTGTCCCGGCAGCTTTGTTTGTGCCAATATACTCAACTGAAAGTGTTTATTTAAACAAGTTAGTGAATTACATCTGTGCTACCTTTGTTTTTTTATTGTGATACTGTAACTTTACTCCACTCATAAAAAAAAATTTGCTTCTGTCATATTTAGTATGAGGTGGAGGAGTTTCGAAGGAAGAAGGAGATCACCATTAAGGGCTCCGGGTGTCCCAAGCCAGTTACCAGTTTCAGTCAGGCTCAGTTTCCCCGTAAGTAGCGTTGTCAGAAACAAACACAACCTACCAGTGTGTGAATCTGCCAGGAAAGCTTTGAACTCAAAGGGCAATTTTCTACTGCATCAGATAGCAGAGCTTTTAGATCTTGAAAACTGAAATAGAAGGGAAATTCACCAGTCCCATGGAAAAACCAGTGCAATCAGTGACCAGTACAGAATGACATCTCTATGCACAGGGTGTTTTTACTGGTGTAATACTTTAATTTTTTTAATAATCCTGCTTCTTTTTTGTTCTTTCCCAAGCGGCACTGGTCTGAATTCAGTGTATATGTGTTCCTCCACACAGGATGACTTTTTCACAAATGTCCTTAGCCTCATGATTTTTGAAGTCTCTTACAAACACCTTTTGATCACTTTCCATGCCATTGAGATGTGTTGTTATGGCCAACTTGTCATTAAAGCCTGGGTCTCTTCATTTGTCCAGATTCATTATCTATTTAACTTCTATTAACTCCCCATCCTGCATTTGTGACTTTAAGATTGAAGCTGTGTTTTCTGTTGCCAAGACAGGGTATTTACATAAACCAGTGAGCAATAAACACAATTGCAAGCCCACTTAAAGTACCATAGTAGTGCAATGAGTATACCAACTGGTTTGCTACTTTGGTACTTGCTCTGTTATGTACTGGACCAGAGAAAGAAGAAAGGGCAGTACCACTTTTTCCAAATGTTCTGGTGCCTGTTGCACTGGAAAAGTGCCCAAATAGTTCTCTTGCTCAGAATTTCAATGTAGCATTTATCTTAATTTCTGTGTGGGTTGACAGAATATGTGATGGACGTGCTGATGCAACAGAACTTCAAAGAGCCCACTGCCATCCAGGCTCAGGGGTTCCCCCTGGCACTAAGCGGGAGGGACATGGTAGGCATCGCACAAACTGGCTCGGGAAAGACACTGTCGGTAAGTACCCCCTCCCAAGCACAGGGCTTGTGTAAGAAGAGTCTATATCCACAGTGTTCACCTACTTCAGACTGAAAAATACGTCTGTAGTGCAGTTACATTT
>JABJVR010000870.1:0-18626 GCA_025773905.1 Chitala chitala
TGTTATACCCGTTTGGTTGTTACACCTGTCAGGGTGTTATACCCGTTTGGTTGTTACACCTGTCAGGGTGTTATACCTGTATGGTTGTTATGTTCTTGCTATACCTTACAGGCAATACCAGGGAGGACCACCCTGACTACACACTTTCCAGAATAAAGTTAAGACAAGGCATAGACTTACACACAGCATCTCATAACGTGCATTAAAACAGTTCACAAAAAAATCATCTTTTGTAGGGCGTTTCTTTCTCCCTGTCACACATAAAGCACACCAAGTTTAATTCCAGCGCACATAATCCAGGAACATTTCCATTTGAATCTTTGTCCAACAGAGGTTCCTTAAACATCTTCTGAAATCATGGCTCATTTACCCCAGTTTTAAACACTCTGCAAAGTCCCAAATGCAGAAAAATCATTGAAAGAGAAGACAAGCTAAAAATACCAAAAATCCAAGTGGAAATCCAATTCATCTGAGCGACAGGTTCTGAAAGCAGAGACAAAGGGGACATCTCCAGAATCTGGTAAAACGTGGAGGTTAAGGCTACATTACACCAGAGTGTATCGGTGGTTTGAAAGGGCTGATCCACAGACTAACCTAGTCATCTTTCTGAAAGAGAGGCTGTACTGTTTAGGCCAGAAGAAAAGTCTTTTGTCTTCATTTTAGCCAGTAATTTAAATAACATATTATATATTCTGGGGTGTGCATTAATGGACATTAACAAAGTATCAACCTGAAAATAACATTTAAGTACTGACATATGTACTGTACCTCCTGGTATGTTAAAAGTTTTCTGTTAAATTGTTAAATTATTTACATTTGTTTATGTACCACAGTTTGACAATAATTAGTGTGTTCATTACAGGTATCGGGGCTTGAGCAATTATTAAATTGACTATACAGTGGTATATATGCCAGGTTTGGACCAAAGGTTCTGACCACAAAGCTGCCTCAAGGTTCTGTCTGTGTCATTTACATAGAATGAATGGAGGTACATACAGAAGAACCACTTGTGGTTTATGTGTCCTACAGACCAATTATCTTCAAGAAGCAATAGACATAAACAATGAGGACGGTTAAGAAGAAATGTCCGCACTATTCCAGTGATATGTGGACACACAATTGCTTTTCATACCTTTATTTGCTTATTGTTCTTAGATCTTGGGTCAGCAAAGCGTGAAGGATGAAGAAAAGTGAGGCCGTGAGTGATGCTGAGGAAAGTGCACACTCAGTACTCGCGTTCTGGCCACACACTGCTATGGAAGAGAATGTTATTATTTTCTATGATGCTATGGTAACGCTGGAAATTCTCAACACACACACAAACCCAGTTTGCGTCTCGATACGATTTTCAGAGCAAAAGAGAGATGGGGGTTGTAGAGGAAGCATGTGTAATTGTGTGTGTGTGTGTGTGTGTGTGTGTGTGTGTGTGTGTGAGGGGGGTTCCCAACACAAAGTAGAAGCCTGGATTAAATCACGACCGGCAAACTACATAGGTTGGATTTTTTGCGAATGAGATCACATCCTCTCCCCCAAACGGAGGAGGAACTCATCCCGGCCCACGGCTGCACATGGAGCTGGCTGAGCGAGCCCGAGGAGACGCCGCCCGCGGCAAGCTTGAACCGTGGCACGCTTGGACCGCGGCAGCTGGACAGCGTGCAGATCTGAGTGTGTAACCTGCACAGATCTCTGTGTTACATAATCGCACTGCTGCCTTGTCCTGGGATTCCACCGTTTTCTGTTTCCACGAAATCACAGCCCCCACCCTTCCCCCTTCACAGGAGCGACACCGTCCCAAACTCTCCGAGAGGGAGGGAGGCAGAGCAAGCTGTGCTTTTCCCAAGCTGTTCCTGCAATTCCCGCCGTTAAAAACACATTACTGTCCTTTTCGGGCTGTCAGTACTGCAAATGTGACAGTTCAATGGGTTTAGTGTGAAAAGACAGAGCTGTGTATGAAGATGTAACAACCAGAAACATTAACATGTGACACCACAACACACACAGTTAGCATGCACAGACACTAGTGTGTGAATCCATAAAACACACAGATGTTAGCATGAAGTTGTACCAAGGTCTTGGAATAGACTGTCCTACATAATATTACATGCCTGAAACAGTTGCGTATTAAATTTCAGGTTTGGTTGAGCAACGCTGCTCCTACAACATGAAAGTCACAGCAGTGTAGGACAGATTGTCTCTCCGAAAAGATTTCATACAATCTTTGCCTTTCAAACCAATTGCAAAACCAACAAAGCAAGATCTCAGCATAATAAGACAAAACATAATTATATAAAACATGAAGGTGGTCAAACAGAGCAGCCAGCAGTCATTGTGGGGTGTAAGTGGGTGTACATGCTGTTGGGCTGTAAATGCTGTTGGGCTGTAAATGCTGTTGAGGTGTAAATGCTGTTGGGCTGTAAATGGTGTTGGACTGTAAATGGTGTTGAGGTGTAAATGGTGTTGAGGTGTAAATGTTGTTGGGCTGTAAATGGTGTTGAGCTGTAAATGGTGTTGGGCTGTAAATGGTGTTGGACTGTAAATGGTGTTGGACTGTAAATGGTGTTGGGCTGTAAATGCAGTTTGTTCATCCATTCATTGCCATGATGGGTGAAGTGATTGACCTGCAGGTCCAGAAGGTACCAGCTCCAGAGGTTCTGAGCATCATGGTCCATGTCCAGATCTTTTGTCTGAACAGAAACTGACTTTGGCTCTGCTTCTGAAGAGGGTGAACTTTCTGAGGCAATGTGGTTGACCATACAGATGAAGACACCCCCCTCCCTTTCCTTGGCAGTGACAATGAATCTAAAAAAACCCTTTGCATTCTGGGACTTTTCCTTCCTTCCTAAAACATTTCCGGTGTGTCTTTAGTTGAACTGAAACTGACCATTTTCAGTGCTCCAGACTCTTACAAACACTACTGGCCTCAACTGGGAGTTTTCAGGGTAATACTGAACCCTGAGGTGTCAGTTTACAGACAGGGACCCCCAGGTGTCAGTTTACAGACAGGGACCCCCAGGTGTCAGTTTACAGAAGGCTTTGATCTGCCGACAGCCTCTCTGTGCAGGATGGGGGTCCCAGAAAACTAGAACATGCAAAAAATGTAAAGCCCTTCTCCCAGACACCTGTAGGAAAAAATGTGAAGATAGGAGTATAGAGAGATCTCAGTAAACAAAGTACAATTAAAGGGATAGTTACAGATGGGAAAAGTGTGGGAGAAAGTGTGTGTGTGTGTGTGTGTGTGTGAGTGTGTGAGAGAGATAGAGAGACAGAAACAGAGAGAGCAAGACAGCAAAACAGAGGCAGAGAGACAGAGAGAGACAGAGAAAAATAGAGAGAAAATGAAAAACAAAAAAACAGTGAGAGAGACGGATGATGAAAAAGAGACAGAGAAAGAATAGGCGGGTGCTAGGACAGAGAGGACATCTTTGCAGTTAAAGAGTTAGGAAGGAAGAAGTGAAAAAGAAAGTGAGGTGAGGGAAGTACAGCGTGACAAGCGCATGAACGCTGGGGGGTGGGGCCACATGACAGCTGGAACCAGATGATTGGCTGAGCTGCAGCAGAGCAGTGGCTGCTCTCAGGCCCGGGTGACAGGGGTCAAAAACTAAGAGGGCAGACACAGGAAGAAGCACACAGCTGATTTCGCTTCATGTACATATGAAAAGACAAACAGACCCCCACCCCTGTCTGCTTCTACAACATGCTCATCTGGCTTTAGGGGACATACATGTGCTCGACTGCCTTTGATGGCACACGTGCCTTTTGTTTTTTTCCAACTTCCCTTTAAATTTGCAACATTTCCTCCACAACATTTTTACATTTTGCCTCTGGGGAAAAAGGAGGAAATCAGTGCGGTGTGAGCGACAGTGAGTCAGTGGGGGTTGGGGGGGGGCACTTCAAAGCAGCCAGCTAATGAACCAGGATTGTTTGCAGGTAATGCAAATGTGTAGCGCTGCCTTGCATTGGTTGGGTCTTCCTGAGTGCAGAGCTGCATTCTGCAGGATCTACCACTCAAGCGTGCATAACAGGGGTGTGTGTCACACAGACCCCACACATAACAGGGGTGTGTGTCACACAGACCCCACACATAACAGGGGCGTGTGTCACACAGACCTCACGTATAACAAGGGTGTCACACAGACCCCACACATAACAGGGGCGTGTGTCACACAGACCTCACATATAACAAGGGTGTCACACAGATCCCACACATAACAGAGGCGTGTGTCACACGGACCCCACACATAACGGGTGTATGTCACACAGATCCCACACATAACAGGGGTGTGTGTCACGCAGACTTCACATATAACAGGGGTGTCACACAGATCCCACACATAACAGGGGTGTGTGTCACACAGACCTCACATATAACAGGGGTGTCACACAGATCCCACACATAACAGGGGTGTGTGTCACACAGACCCCACACATAACAGGGGCGTGTGTCACACAGACCCCACACATAACAGGGGCGTGTGTCACACAGACCCCACAGATAACAGGGGTGTCACATAGACCCCACACATAACAGGGGCGTGTGTCACACAGATCCCGCACATAACAGGGGTGTGTGTCACACAGACCCCACACATAACAGGGGCGTGTGTCACACAGATCCCACACATAACAGGGGTGTGTGTCACACGGACCCAACACATAACCGGGGTGTCACACAGATCCCACACATAATGGGTGTGTGTCACACAGATCCCACACATAACGGGTGTATGTCACACAGATCCCACACATAACAGGGGTGTGTGTCACACAGACCCCACACATAACAGGGGTGTGTGTCACACAGACCTCACATATAACAGGGGTGTCACACAAATCCCACACATAACAGGGGTGTGTGTCACACAGACCCCACACATAACAGGGGTGTGTGTCACACAGACCCCACACATAACAGGGGCGTGTGTCACACAGATCCCACACATAACAGGGGCGTGTGTCACACGGACCCCACACATAACCGGGGTGTCACACAGATCCTACACATAACAGGAGTGTGTGTCACACAGACCCCACACATAACAGGGGTGTGTGTCACACAGACCCCACACACTGCACCATGGGCTGGGTCTCTTCTCCACTCTCTGAGCCACATGTCCGCTCCAGGATGGGATACCAGCAATGTTCCACACCTCCAGGAAAGAAGTTCCAGTTGCCAGGAAGGAACACAGAGAACATGGAAGCCAAGAGGCTCCAATCAGACAGCTGCACATGTGGCTGTACACAAATTACGCTGAAAAGAAAACGGAAACAAAAACAAAGCCCGTCACGGCAAACTTCATCACCGCCGGCCTATAGCCACGAAGAGCCGTGCTCTGAAGTGGGAGCTGAAGATAAAATGTACACCCAAGGTCCTTCCTTCATGTGCTTCCTCATGATGATGAAGCACAGTTCATGTATAAGGACTGCAGGTGGGGTGCGAGTTCATGCCCACACACGTCACCAGTGTGGAAATTACTTTGACTCATTTCACTGCAAATTGTGCGTAACTGTCTCTGCTAACCTCTCTCATCCCATACTGCTAACATGCAGACAGCATGCCCTCCTACACTGCCTTTGAGCCATGATGTACGCTTCATCTTACAAATCACCACAGGCTGAAGTGAAGGTCAAAAGCGTCACCTGCTCAACCCTACCCACTTACCCTGGAATTAACACCTCACCAGAAACATTGTCTTCTAAACTTTGAAAAACAAACAACAGAGAAAAGCAGTTACCAGGTTTCCATGCTACTGGCAGAATTTACACAGATGCACATGCAAGAAGCTCACTTCAGTTTAGAAGTACATAGCAGGAGAAACACCTGTGTACTCAGCCAACGAGGAAGGAATGTTTCCGCCCCAAAACCATCCACCTGGAGTTGTGAAGAAGTGTCAAGTCTATAGAGCCAGAGCTGAAGCATAAAAGGTAGTCACTTCTGATGTTTCCAACAGCTTCCTGTAAAGGACCACAGACCTCAGTCCCCATTCTGACCACCTGAAGGTGCAGGCAATGTTCAAGGTGACGAGACAGGAGGCCAGATCTTACTGGCAACTCAGAACAATTTTTGGAGTGTATTTTTTGAGTATACACATTGCTTACCCAGACAGATGTGTTCATCCTACTCCACTAACCTCCTCAGTTTCACACATTTCTTCCACCATGTTTCTCTTTGTTTCAGCACAGCACATCGTCTTATGTGTAAAAATGGAATTAACATAAATTTGACAAATGTGAGAGGACAACTGTGTAGCTATGATGTTTGTGGGGACCAAAAGCAACCACATGTGAGAACAAACAAAGGAAGACAGAGTGTGGCCATGAAACACTTCCATGTTTCAGCATTAAAATGTGGATGGAAATCCAAGGGCCACCAAAGCACATCCCTCTGGATCTGTGAGCTATCTTAATCTCATCAGCTCATGGGCTGGAAGCAATTTGGAGGGTCCTGGGTGAGTACCAGAATGTCACCAGACCAGGCAACAGTACCAATACCACTCATAAAGAGCCCAGAGGGACAGAGGACCCTGAACACAATCTGAACACACTCTGAACACACACTGAACACACTCTGAACACACACTGAACACACTCTGAACACACACTGAACACACTCTGAACACACACTGAACACACACATTTCTGCCATCTCATAAAGCCCAGAATGGCAATGGGCTGCTTCTCCTCAGTCATCCTGGAGTTGCAGTTCTCTGAATGTTTGTAAAGGATTATAACACATATACCTTTCCACACCCTTAACTCCAACTGCCCAGACAAAATACCCCCCCCCCACACACACACAAAATGGGGGAAAAGCACAAATGTTGGGCTTATCTGCAGGAAATAGTCCTTGGAGAAATTGCATTCTTGTGCTGGGTCATGAAAGTCACAATGGCATGGGGACAGCCATTAACCCTGACACGTAGCGGCCTTCACTGGAGGCAGACTGGGTGTAGTGGGGGTGTGGCAGAGTAGGACTGGTCTGACCTGGGTGGGTAGAGCCAGGCTGACCTGGGTGGGCAGAACCAGGCTGACCTGGGTGGGCTCCTTCCTTATCAGCTGCCCTGTGACCCTCAGCATGGTATCTTGGCACTAGCACAATCTGATTGCTCTCCACACATGTGTTGTGGGACTTGGCTTTATGTACCATGGTCTGTGGGATCCCTGCTCAAATTGCTGCCATCTCCAGTGAAAATCAAGAGAACAAAAAATAAACTGGACAAGAAATTAATGAAAATCTGGTACTCCTTCCCTCTTCGACCGATGCTGCAGAAAGACCGTGCAGAGTGTCTCCATGGTTCATACATGTTATAGAATACGTTGGCATTCCCAACAAGATATTCAAATAACTGACAACATAGTTTTGTTCAATTGCATAATTGCATTATTTCTGCAGTTAATCTCACAAGTAAAATAAAGACAAAACAAAAGATTAAAACTATATCCGCCACCTAATTTACCACTACTACCCCATATCTACATCTGTACCTACACCATGTACACCTGTATCTACACCATCCACACCTTTACCTGTATCACCTACAGTTGTATCAACACCCCTTCCACCTCTTACTGTATCATGTGAACCTCTCTGTACCCTCCACCTTACAAACAAAGACAATAACCCTGACTCCCACTTGACATCAGAGAAGAAAACGCGTTTCATGACACACCTTCCTGTCTGGCTCCTTATGTCACACAGTGCAACCTAACCTGCGCATCGGCAGGATGAACTGCACTGCGAGTCCTTTCTAACTTTGGACCTAACATTGTAATGAAAGCTTCTCAGAAGTGTGACGCCACAGGGCTTGAGTACTGCGCTGAGCCTGTAAAAGTTAAACATCAGTGGGAGAGCCACTTCTGACTCGTCCCAGGAGATGGACACGACAGGAAGAGATTCGCTCTTCCCACAAAAAACTCTGGGAAGAACAGAGCCTGTGGGTGATCTTCTGGTAAATGTTCTTGATCTTATAATGTCGGCGTGATGTCCACCACTCTATTCTCATCTGAGAGAGGCAGAGTCTGGTTTTCCCGCAGGTCTTCAGAGCTGATGCTCTGGACCTCCTTCCCAGGAACACAGACCTCCCTGGGGCTCCGTCTTCATGTTTGGATCATACCACTTGTTTTTGTCACTCAGAGCCCTGCTGTGTGTTCACTCAGGACACACTAGTGTGTCTCATCACGGCTGAGTGTATCTGCTCAGCACACGCTAGTGTGTCTCATCACGGCTGAGTGTGTCCGCTCAGCACACGCTAGTGTGTCTCATAACGGGCAAGTGTGTTCATTCAGGACACACTAGTGTGTCTCATCACAGGCGTGTGTGTTCACTTAGCACACGCTAGTGTATCTCATCACAGGTGAGTGTGTCAAGTCAGCACATGCTAGTATGTCTCATCACGGCTGAGTGTGTCCGCTCAGCACTCGCTAGTGTGTCTCATCACGGACGAGTGTGCCCGATCAGCACATGCTACTGTGTCTCATCACGGCTGAGTGTGACTGCTCAGCACACGCTAGTGTGTCTCATCACGGCCGAGTGTGACTGCTCAGCACACGCTAGTGTGTCTCATCACGGCCGAGTGCGTCCGCTCAGCACACGCTAGAGTATCTCATAATGGGAAAGTGTGTTCATCGGGACACGCTAGTGTGTCTACCCTTTAGAAGCATCAGCAGTTGTGAGCCACCAGCTTTCACTGCTGTCCTGGTGTTCTGCGGTGTCAGCTCGGGATACTGACATCAACACTTGACTCCTGCACCCTGACTTTAATCCCACCCCCCCGCCCCCCTGTTAGCTGAACACACAGCTGCCCTGTGTGGGTGTGCATGTTGGCATGGATACTGCAGTGATGCCCCAGCAACTGTGATCAGACAGACTGCAGCTTCTGGCCTGTACTGCTTGTGCAGAACAACCATGCCCTCACACCCCAGCCCCACAATTCCTCCTCCACCTGTGCAGCACGATGGTGTGGTACAGGTACAGGTGTGTACTCATCATGTCCACATGACCGATGCCATGACCTCAAAGGTACCAGGTCAATTAGTCAGAGCACTTTGTTGGCTCTAATTCAGAAAGGACACTGTTTTTAATGTGCATACAGTATGTCCACTTTCTCGTGCAAAACACATATTTTCAAAAACACCAAGCAAACCAAACAGAATTTTTGAACATACCATGCAAAACACAGTACAGTACAGCTTCTAAGTACTATGGAGACCAAAGGAACTGAAACTAAGTAGCTTTCATTAGCGAGCATTAAATCACTTTTGCACCGGAAGAAAACTACTCTCCCCCTCCTCCACCCGAGCCTTGTAGGGATTCCATAAAACCCACCGTTAGTTTCACTCTGATGGTCACTGTCAGAAATGTAGCTGCTGTTGTGGCCTAAACTGTTCATTCATAAATTTAGTTTCCTGCCCATTCATAAAAATTTCACAGCAATTTGAAAACACTTTCATCATAAACGCATTACATTGTATTGAATGGCTAAACTGAAATTTAGGTCTCATTCTGAAAACAGAGCATCCAACAGGTAAGACAAAGGAAACGAAATATCCAGGAGGACTCCTCGCCACACCGGACAGGTATGACAGCATGTAAAAGGTGAATTCTTTCCTTCTGAAAATTACAGGGTTTCTGCAACCAGAGTGGAAAGTACTTAATACCTTTTTATTTGTAATTAAATTAGAGGAAGCTTTTCAAGACTGAGTGCGGGGGCATTAAACTTGATAAACCTGCTGAAGTATGCACACGTTAAGAAATGAACATTACCTAAACACCACTGGCACTGTCAGAGTGGTAGGACTCTGGAGCCATGATCCCTCTCTGTCCAAGTCGAGGCAAATCTAGAGTGCTCCACAGAGGACAAGCCTAGGAAGAAAATCACACCTACCCCAGTAAAGCCAGAATCCTCCTTTGTATTTTGTGTTGGGTCCACCTCAGAGAGATCACGGACTGGCACTCATGACTAAGACAAGCGTGCCCAACAGAGCACATGGTAGCACAGATCTAAACCATGGCCGTTTAACCAGGCAGCTCAAAACTCAACCTTCATATGGAAAGTCCACCAACTACTCTTTCCGTTTCTCTACTCTTACAAAAATCCCCCAGAGATTTCAAGTGAATACACAACAACCTTGGCACCACTGGCCTGTATATGTATTCTGAGTGGCAGGTCAGCCTGTCATTTCCACATGGACGCTGACAGGGAGTTATGTCCTGCTGAACAAAGTGTGCAGCTCTAACATTTCAGAATGTGTTCTCTGCTTATTTGAACTGCTAAAGGGTTCCAAGCATAATTTTTCTAAAATCCACCAACAAGTTCGTGTTAAACTTAAGTTCAACCACAGCTCTGCCACACAGACTGAGACAGAGAAACCAGGCTCCTGGTGTTTTACCTTCAGTCCCTCCTGTCTGCCTGCAAGTACAAAATCCCGTTTCAAATTCAACAGGATCGTTATGTAGGGTCACATCTCGCTTCTTTGTGAAAAGCTCTTTTGGTTGCTTCTTACTCCTGCCTCATTTTCATCCAGAAGGAACTGGTGAGGCAACACTGACAGATTATCACTTTGTCAGAGCAGACCTTAGAAAAGTAGAACTTTAGCTGCGCAGTAAGCAGTAACACCTTTCCCTATCCAATGAAGTCAATGTTTCAGACCCCCCTCCTGCTGAAAGATCCCTGTTGCATGTTGACCTGCTGCACCCTGATGGCACACAAATGTCAGGCTGACTGCTGAGATCTTCAACAGGACATGCACACACACTCAGGAAGAGCAAACACCTAGGTGATGAATGGTGAAGGTCAATGGAGATGAATAGAAGAGCTGCATCATCAAGGACAGACGTTGACATCAGGCCAGAGCAACCTCATACACGAAGCAAAGAATGGACAGAAAGGCTAGAAGGTCGGAGATCCAGGAGGCGACCTATCCCCGGCGATACCCAGCCTTCCCCTTAAGAACATACAATGTCTCCTGCTGCTTTTCTCTGCCAAGCATCCCCACGCCCACTCCATGACCCCTGGCCTGCCCAAACCCAAGGCCCCATATACTGGGCCTTCGCTCTGAAGCAGCCATCAGTTCCCAACAGCTGTGTGGGCCGTCCTGGACCAGACCCAGCCGCCTGTCTGCCACAATGGGTCACTTGTGCCACAACTCAGTGCGACATTAAAGATGGAAACGAGGGGGACGGGCGGAACGTGTCCTTGTGCAGGCGGGTGGAGCCATAGCAACAGGCCACGAGCCATACTGACACGCCCACTTTGAGGGCGGGGTTCTCACAATGCCCAGCACTAAGAACCAGCAGTAAGGTGATGGCTGTGGAAACAGGACGCAGAGCACTGGCCTCCCCATGATTGCTCCTAACAACCCAGTGGGACACCTGCCATGCAGTCATCCTAATTACATTTTTATTACACTTGTTTTTACATCAGAATTACACTTACTGCAATATGAAACTAAGAAGTACTTCAAAAGGAAATGGTTACAAATATTGCTCTCTCGTAGAACTGAAACTTTCAGCTCTCTCAGACAATCAAACAAAAAGTGCAGAAGAACTTGGTTCTCTTTTGGTAACATTTTCTGTAAATGTTTTAATCATGTGTGCTTTAAAATTTCATATCAGTGCAAACTGGCAAATGGAAACATTGTTATTGCAAACACAAAACCAGCTAATGTCACTCAGGGAGTCTAAAAACAACTTTCCTAGAATAGGAAAAACACCCTTGGACGGATGCAGATTAATAACTGCATTCCCATATAAGGAAAGCCCTTCCTCCAGTGAGCTGCCTTTCACTTACAGGCCTGCCATAACTGTATCACCTAAAGTCCCTTTTCTTTTCTTCTCTGTCAATCTCTCACAGAATATATTTATAAACAGTCGCCACGGCGATTGCACGGATCGGCTCCGAGACTTGTGCAGGTGTAAATATTTACATCCCCCTTTAGTGGGATGAGTGAGGCTACCAGCAGATATGGCCCCTGGGCTGTCTGAGGTGTGTGTCGCGGGAGACATGCCTGTGTGTGTGTGTGTGTGTGAGAGAGAGAGAGTATGTTCCCCTTGCTCCTGGCCATCAGCTGTGTGCACAGAGGGCTTGTGTTCATAACCCTCCACCCCACTGGATGACAGAACCTCTCACTTCTCCAGCCCAACATAACCCTACAGCAGAGGAGCTGACATGCCCCTATAGTGTAAAGACACACCCCTGCTACATAAAGACATGCCCCTGCTACATAAAGACATGCCCCTGGGTAGAACATCAAACTAGGATATGGAAGTCTTCTGGTTCAAATCCCAGCCTAGCGGCCAGGTGTGTACTTGTGCAGGACACGCAAATGCTAGCTCCCGCATGTGGCTGCTCACTGCTCCCCCAGGGGGATGGGTTAAATGCAGAGAACCAACACACCCCTACAGCATAGAGAGATGCCCATGCAGCATAAAGATATGCTCCCTCAACATAAAGACACATCTCTGCAGCATAAAGACATGCCTCCGCTGCATAAAGACATGCCCCACAGCATAAGACACGCCCCCTCAACATAAAAACATGCCTCCACAGCAAAAAGACACACCCCAGCAACACAAAGACATGCCCCACAGCATAAGACACGCCCCCTCAACATAAAAACATGCCTCCACAGCATAAAGACACACCCCAGCAACACAAAGACATGCCCCACAGCATAAGACATGCCCCTCAACATAAAAACATGCCTCTGCAGCTTAAAGACACGCCCCTGCAACACAAAGACATGCCCCTGCAAACTAAACAAAAGGTATATATGAAGACAGTGGTGTGTCCATGATCACACGTTGTTACCATTGCCCAATTTGATCACATTCAGTTTCCAGTGGTACTAAATTTAAAGGCATATGTAATTACAGCATGTAAAGCTATTAACAGTAAGAACCAGGTTGTTCTTCAGGTTATGATAATGACGTGTCCCTGTCCCAATATTTGGAGGGAACCAAACTGTCCCTAAGCTGTTAACATTACTCATATAATAAATTAGATGACATAAGCAGTATGCCCCCCCCAAAAGGCTAAAAAAATGAATCCACTGGGTCCCACAACAATGGAAGGGACTTTAGTAAAGACTGTGTGTGTGTGTGTGTGTGTGTGTGTGTGTGTGTGTGTGTGTGCGTGCCAGCAATTGTGTGTGTATGCTAACACCAGCACTGGCACCAGCTGCAAAGCTTCTAAAAATTCTCAAGAACATGCAGAAGAGGTTGCAGACAGAGTGACAGAACACACTTGTTATAAGCAGTTCAGTGTGTCCCTTTATGTCCACTCATACTGCTGTGTGACGGTGTTGGTTTGTTTTACATCTCTAAGAGCTGTTTCTTAGTTTTGTGTATATATTTATATGTGGCTTATTTGTGTTACAACTCATGAATTGTACACCAGTTGTCTTGCATAAGTTATTCAAGTAATTAACCTTTTAAAACATGAAAACATTCTAGTGAAGGAAATGATGTATAAGGACCAACAGTTTTTTACGTGTCATTTGGTGTCATTTAACGTATTATTGTGTCATTTATAGTTAATTTCATATAATCTTGTTAATTTTGTTTTTTACCTTTTACATGATTTTTGCTGAAATCTTTTTTTAATAAATATTCAAAACATTTAAAGACTGATTTTTAACAAAGAAAAAAACACACGTTCCCCAATTCCTACCCTGATCACAGCCCTGACTCCTGTTCACATCACATCCCCTACTCCTGGCCACATCACATCCCCCACTTCTGTCCACATCACATCCCCCACTCCTGTCCACATCACATCCCCCACTCCTGACAGCTTCACAAGGAGGTTGGCTCCAGGGGTGGGCGTCAACACAACATTGGCCTGTTCAAACCCACTCTGTTGTGGGTTCTGTGACCTTGTCAGAAAGACTCAGGAACTCTTTACATCAATGTTAATTAAGGCAGCTCATCCAATCTGTACACTAACCGTATGTGTTTTAATTCATATTCATTAGTCATAACCTTTTTCATGCCAGATGGGATTGTTAATTGATATAATATTTTGTTATCATAAAAGCACACACATACAAGATTATTAAACACATATGAAACGGAGAATCAAATTGCCCTGCATGACCTGAGATTATAAAGGTTTAAACTATTGCCCTGGCGCTGATAACAGGGGCTTGTCAGATTCTGGGAAAGACTCACATTGGCCGGCCACTTCAGAAGGTGGCGGGTGACAACGTCCACGAGGACCCACTAGTGACATCTGATCCTCCCTCCTCTGCATGCAATAGTGACCACAGCATTAGCCGCACCTCTGAGCAGGAGGAGGAGCAGTAGGAGGCGCGGCATTCTCAGCGAGGCGCACGCGTGTGTGCGACACCGCCCTGCACTCTCACAGCAGCACACAGCTGCTACAGAGGCTGGAGTCAGAGCCTGTGAGAGGCACCTGCTCGCCAGCGCCCTCTATGGGAGCTGGGCAAACATGCTGTGGGAGCTATTATACTTTGGCAGTCCAGAAATACTCCCATGTGGTCTCATGTTTAAGGATGGAGGGAGGTCAGATGTTTTTTTCAAGTTATGATAAAATTCACACATCTTACATTAAATGTATGAAATATGACAAAACTGATGTAAAGATAAATGTCGCCCATCGGCTCTGCACTCGGAACTGACCAGCCCTGCTCATGGGTCTGACCAGCTCTGCACTCAGAACTGACCAGCCCTACTCATGGGTCTGACCGGCTCTGCACACAAGACAAACTCCACGTGTTTCACCCTCAGATACCCTCTGCCTTTCAGCCCAGCAGCTGAAACACGCGAGCTGCCCGGCACGCCTACCCAACGTCAGCATGCATGTGCACTGCATGGCTGAAACACACACGTGAGAAGCTTCCCGCTGGCTGGCACCCGCTCAGCTGTGAGCGTGTTTGTGCCAATGAAGACAGGAACATGTTGAGGTAGACAGCGGGTCGTATCTCCTCTGTTACCTTTTATTTAATGATACCACGAATAACATGAAAACATTTCTGTTGCATTTTATAACTTAATGAAATCATTACTAATGTCATGGATGTTCTTGCAGGATTGACAGCACTTTAACCCAATGAAGATGCCTTTCCAACAGCAGGACCAGTGGGATTGGTCACTGCTGAGCACACTCCAGTGGGATTGGTCACTACTGAGCACACTCCAGTGGGATTGGTCACTGCTGAGCACACTCCAGTGGGATTGGTCACTGCTGAGCACACTCCTGTGGTATTGGTCACTGCTGAGCACACTCCTGTGGGATTGGTCACTGCTGAGCACACTCCTGTGGGATTGGTCACTGCTGAGCACACTCCAGTGGGATTGGTCACAGCTGAGCACACTCCTGTGGGATTGGTCACTGCTGAGCACACTCCAGTGGGATTGGTCACAGCTGAGCACACTCCTGTGGGATTGGTCACTGCTGAGCACACTCCAGTGGGATTGGTCACTCCTGAGCACACTCCTGTGGCTTCTTTAGGAATCTCATTCAGAGGTGATTGGGTTTGATTGTTTTTTCAACTTGTTTTTTTTTTGTGTCTGAAAGGATTTTGTCCTTTATTATTAATTCTGTCTTTTTTGGAGTGTGATATTTTATCATTATTAACCTTCTAAATAAATTCATCTCTGGAATTTCAGATGTTTTCGTGGCTCTGTAAGTCTAGGATCCTTGCCCATTCTGACAGACTGTTACTTCCTACTCATCACCTGGACCCTGTTTTGGGATTTCCTGTCAAAAGCACCTCTGGTAAGTGGAGAAAAAACATTCACAGAAACACCTCTGTAATTAACGTATCTCCTCCATTATGACTGTTAAGTGAGCATTTCACTAATTACTACATTTAAATGTCTCTCATTGATTAAACCTTATGTTGTTGCCTTTTTTTGTTTAAAACCTGTGTGTGTGTGTGTGTGTGTGTGTGTGTGTGTGTGTGTGGGGTGGGCTGGGGGATTCTGCTGGATGTATATTTCGATCTGACTTGCTTTAGATAATTATATTTTTACATTCAAAGTAGAGAGAAGCAATGCTGTGCTGGTATGGCTCTTCCATTTCTAAAATTTTAAATCCCATTTTAATAAGTTAAACTTTGACTGTGAAACGTCTCTATAGAGAACCTCCATCCATGTTTCCGCTGCTTATGTGGGTCCAAAAGTTTTTGTATTGAGTGTAAAATTATTAATTTATCCAGATTAAGAAGCTTTCATCGTAAATTTTCAGATACAATCAAAGTGAAAATTTACCAAAACGGAAATCAAGGTATTCGTCTGAGTAGAAGTAGAAATAAAACTATATTTTTACAATCATTTAGTTGTATGGCAACCAAAAAAAGTACCAGATAAGTGCAAATGACAGATGGGGTCGGAGCAGCTCTGTGCGAGGAGGGAAGTATGTTGTGTGTAATGACTGTGTGTAAGTGGGACGCTGGTGCCACTGGGGGAGGAAAACAGCAGCTCCAGTGTTTCAATGCTGTCACTGATCAGGGAGATGGTGACAATACTCCTGTCTCTCAATAAGCTGGTCGTCAAACACCAACAGCGATAAGATACAATCGGTTTGACAGTGCAAATTTTACACTTAGGCATGCAAAAGTCATCATAATCAATGTTTTAATGTTACAGCTGAATATAAATTCTAAATTATTTAAGCAAATGACACATGATGTTTTTAGTAGTTATTTATAGTAAACAAAGGTTATTTTTCTCAGTCCTGAGTCATCTCGTGCAGCACTGCGAAGTGAAGAAGTAAACAGTGACGGATATGACAGAAATGTGAACAGAACTGCAAGACGTTAACATGTTTCCCAAATAATATTCTGCAGAAATGAAGCGAAAGTTTACGTTATTTGAATGTAAGGAAATCTTTTAATATCAATGAATATATAAATGAAGGAATTCTATATGAAGCCCTCAACCGCTGAGAGATTAATTAGACTGACAGAGCTGAAGCTCGTTTCTGTTTCCGCTTCTCTGATGTGCAAGTGAAAAAAGGTTGAAAACCACTGAAACTACTCGGTATGACAAATTTCTGCCTGTGTGCTCATTTTGTTATTTTACTACATGGTGCTTGTTCATACACATGGTAGGACGTTGCGTAGATGTGTGCACATTGTTAATTAATGTTAATTGTTCATTCTTGATAAAGCTCATGCTGCGCGTGGAAATGACCACCACTGTTCATGTACTGTTCATGCATGTGTGAGACTGCAGGCTCTGTTTGTAAACCAAGCCCCAGCTCTTCTCAGCTGGTTTTGACTCTAGCCTTTGGAACAAGTGCAGAGATGTAGTTCGCAACCTCTGACCCCTGTGAAACAGCCAATCACGTGACTCCCTGGACTGAGTGTGTCATTGCTGTGTGTGTTCCATCCATTGTACCCCAGTCCCGCAAGCAGGACTGATAACAAAGACCAATATCCATGTGAATACAATGGCCAGAATGTCACTCCCACAATTTAAAAACGCCAGGAAATTTCTCTGCCAGACAAAATATAGAGCAAAAAGCACCAGAACACGGGCCACGTGTGCATATACAAAAACACGTGAGCCCAAACGCATGCGATGTGTCACTGTACTGAGTTACATGGTGTTTCAAGATGATTAGGAAACACAGAGTCACTTTCCTGAGTGCTTCTGTTTAGCTGAACAGCTCCCATTTCTAAATCCTGTTATCTACTCGGGGGAAAATGCTGTTTCTTTTAAAAGAAGTTAAGAATTACTGACACATTCAGAGCATATGGAAAGACTTGATTATATTAAAACAGTCAGTTTTGGTGTTTGATTTGCAGTACCCTGTATATAGTTAATGCTGAGCCAGGACTGCTTTCCACAAAAGAAGGTATTAGATGCTATTTTCAGTCTTACTTCTGGAGAACATTGTGAAGAATTCTTTATTCTTCTCCAGTACCAAGGTTGGCCAGTATGTTTGTCTGTTTGGTTGTGCTGAAGAAAGATGCCCTGCCCTTGAAGTGGGATGATGGGAGTCTAACTGCAGACTGACATAGAAAACCTTCGGGAAGAAGGTTCAGGCACCTTCAACACCTTCATCCACATGCAGTCACCTGGTGTCAGCTCACACGTGGTTGGCTACGTGAAGTCCAGTGGTACACGCTTGGTGCACTCTTTCCATGTGCTTCCTAAAGACCCTTCACCTGACCTGGCCAGAAGATGTTGGGATTCCTCTCTCACATCTTCTCCCACTGCCTTCACCTCCACATCCTGAAGAAAAGTGATGGCACAAGTCATGCAGCTTTAATAGCACCAGAAACTGAAAACCCAGATTTTCATGGTTGGTACCACATCAGGGTCTCTTCTCCATCTCCAGGCTTCTTCTGAGCTGCTGCCTTGTCTACACTCCTCACCTCTTGGTCCTGCTTCCATTACCTACTGGCACAATTCTAGCCAAACCAAAGGGATGAACCAGCTCCTCTGAGTGTGACAGAGCTACGCCATACTGTATCATGAGAAAACACCACAACATTGACCTTCTGTTGGCTGCCTGCATTACCTGGGCAGGTTCCACGATTATGGCCACCACATTGCCTGCGCTGGCTGTGTTAACTGTCCAGGTTGCCAGATGCCAGGTATGGCCGCGCCTAGTCCAGGTTGCCAGATGCCAGGTACGGCCACGCCTAGTTCAGGT